>JAMZAV010009264.1:0-26211 GCA_024449915.1 Sweltsa coloradensis | reverse complement strand
AAGCAAAAAATTATAGATTTGAAATTTTCAACAAACTTTAATATTTATTGAGGTTATGTCACAAAAACTTAAATTATTTACCACACTCGTCATCGTTATGGACATTATGGGCCTATATCTACATGACTAAAACTGTTTTTACATCAGTTTAGCTTGATTATCCGTATAATATCTCTATGTGTATTCAATGAGTCCTTACTTTTTATGTTCCGACAAATATAACCCGAGATAATGTATTTAAAGCGACGGCATGTGAAAATTAATCATATGCAACGAGTATTTGATCTTGATGTTTAAAACACATTTTGTCGGGGCACAATTGGTGAAAGAATTATATAACTGGTATCACTCGATTCGTCATGAAACGTCATTTAACAATTTTGATGAGGTTAATTTCGATTTTTGTCCCAGACCTATCCGCCGTAAAAATCTTTTCGTTTTGAATTTTTAATGTAAATATTTGTGTGTATGACAAGTGCAGTGACGTACATAAGCTTTGCGTAGCAAAGCGCGACAAGTGTTGAAAACACCGCCTCCCAGATATTTCTTCGCAAAGAGTGAGCTAGTTTCTATATTTAGGGGGCAGTGGCTTATCCACTTATATTTCACAGGCTGTAAATTCAACAATGTAATTTTTAATGGCTGAAGAAACGCTTGTGTTAAAAAGTGCTTAATATTCATTGTTAAAACTCTTTATATCATGGTTACCGTTATATTAACTTCGTTGAGGTATGTACTATATAAAACACTCTTATACTATTTCAATTGTTCAAAATTGTATAATCTATTGTCACAATTTTATTCAATGGGTAAAAGTTTCGTGACTCAATTATTTATTCTACATGGTACTTTCGTCAGTGGGGAATTTGTATGATCGTGGCTAGCATACTTTTTAACTTGAGCTTTCATGAAAAGTACAATTAAAATTAATTTAGGAAATCGTTTGATTTTATAGTTATTTAATTATTGTGATGTCAGTGTGAATATGCGAAAATATAGCCATATTTACGAGGGTTGGTTTTAATGAGTAACGTGGTTGGATGTTATTGAACAAATTGTGTGAATGTTTGGTCCTATACACGGAAAAGGTTCTGCTCTTTCGTATTTCATTTAACTTATGACGACGTTTTCACGCGAGCTGAGTCCGGACTGACCTGGGTGCGGACTGAATTTTTAGTTCAGTTCAGTAACGTTTATCAAGAGCTTTTAGGCCGGACTAGCTCAGTCCGAGCTAAATAGTTTAGAAATGTTACCGCTTGCTTAATGTTTCAATGCACAGCTGTTTTGACAGTTGTTGCTGTTGTTGTTGAAAGCAGTGGCTGTGATTGGACGATTATACAGAAAATGGCCGCGAGTTTGGATATTTGAGCTCGATTGGGTTAGCAGTCAAATTTCAGTCCGTATAGACCGAGCTGGCTCGGCTTTGTTACCGAGCTGGAGTCAGTCCGGACTGAGGTGTTCAGCAGGCTATTTTAATTATTTATTTAATTATTTATTTATTTGACGTCTATCCTGTACAGTTATAAAACTGATTTACAAAGGAGGACAACTAAATAAATCTCATTACATAGATGCAGACACAACAATGAACTACATTTAAGTAATAATTTAACAAATATAATAAAAAATAATTTCAGTTCGGACTAGGCTTGCGTGATAAACATCACTTTGAGCTCGAAGAACAATGGTAAATGGCTTAATTTCAATATAATTATGCATGTTTTATAAAAAATATATTTCCTTTCTTCAGTCAGAACTAAAACAAAAATCTAGTCTGTCAATACAAAGAGAACACTATTGAAGATTAATCTTCTGTTTATTAAACGTTTGACTGTAAACATTTTCTGTTCATAATTTAATTACAAGGCATATTATTTTCAGGCTTCACGTGAAGCACGTATAAATTGAAAATGGATGATGTTCCCAAAGTTGGGTTGCTACCAGCTCGAAAAAGGAGGAGAGTGGCTAGTGATAGTAACGAAATCTGCTTACTTTGCCAAGCGCAAAGTAAGGAACCTTTGGTTCGATCAACTACTTCACATGATAAATTATTTGACGCCCTATGTAGAAGACTTAAATGTGGTGATAAAGACTATACATTTATGTCCAAATGTTTAGACAATTCTACATTGGAAGAACTTTTGAATCAGCAGGCGAAATGGCACCTATCATGTTACAAAAGATGCACGCATGCAGTAAATTTACAACAATTGGAGTTAAAACATGAAACTAAATTGCATGATACAGAAGATGGTATTTTTAATAGCGTAAGAGAGCATGATATCCCCTTCACAAGATCCAAAATGAGTACACCTACAGAAAAAATTGCAATATGCTTTTTTTGTAGCAGACCTGCAGACCGTAGGTTTGCGCTTCATAACGTTGTTTCACAACAAACTGTTGAACAGCTAAATGAAGCAGTACAACTTAGCGGTAATAAGGCTTGGAAAGTAAAGTTAAGCGGTTACATCTTTCCTAGTTCTATCTGTTCATACAATATTTCATACCACAATCATTGTTACTTAAGAAATGTTACTAATGTTTTGCGACTTTCGAAAGAACCTCTAGATACTCATCACATGGAACCTACGGTATTACACAATGCAAGCCAGCAAGATTTTCTTGGTAGTCTTTCAGACACACTTCTGGAAGGTAAAGTTGTATCTATGGTGGAAGCTGAGGAAACTTATAAGAAAATTTGCCAAAGAAATAGCGTTAAAAGTGAAGACATGATTAAAAGAAAGTCACTTAAAAATCTAATTGCAAATGAACTGTGCGAAATGGATGTGATTTTTAATAATCCTGTCTGTAAAAATCAACCACAACGCATTTCTCTACAAAGAACCAATGACGTGTTAATATCAGGTTTGGAGAATAGCGAAAACACTAGTCACAATGTGAAGATCCTCTTTGAGGCCGCCAAAATTCTACGGAAAAGTATCATTTCATCAAATAAGTGGGAGTTTCAAGGTTCGGTTTCAAATGAAATAATTGAAAATGCAATACCTTCTGAACTAAAAGTATTCTTCAAGTGGTGTATTGGAGGAACTACACAATTTAGTTCTACAGACAATAACAACGAACATATCGAAAGGAAAGCAGCACTAGTTTCACAAACCCTTATGTATGAATGTCTAAGTGACAAACAGGTATCGAAAAAAACTTCAATCGAAGTACGACATAAACGCGATCTGCCACTGCAAGTTGCTGTTGGTTTAACAGTCCATTCAAGCACGAGAAGTAAATTCCTTATCCAAATGCTTCACAGCCTGGGCATCTCAATTGAGTACAACAAAGTTTTACGCATAGAGACAGCACTGGCAAATGACGTACTACACCGCATGGAACAAAATGGGGGATTGTACATTCCACCAAACCTAATCAAGGACAGGTTTATATTTTGTGCTGCTGAAAATCTAGACTTCCTAGAAGATACAGCCGATGGAAAAGGAACATTACATGCTACTGTTATGACATGCTATCAGGAATGTCGGGCAGAAGACCAGAACTCACTCACCACAGTAGCTTCTCGTGTTAGTAGCCGTACACTTACGAACATACCCTCATGTATGAAGGAATTAGCCACATATCACGGTAAAAAATTGTTAAGGCCTCAGAACCCACTTTATACAGAAGAAGATACTACTTCACATGCATTAGATGTAAGCAAGTATGTTCAACTTGACTTAGCATGGCTGCTATGTAAATGTAGAAAGTGGACTGAAGGTATCATCGTATCTATTGAAGATAACGAGAATGAAAAAGATACTGAAGATATGCCTATAGTTGGTCACCACGATTCTGCATTACACAATATTCCAACCTGGTCTGCGTTTAATTCCGCATTACAAAAGGTACCTCAAAACTCTACACGTGTGTGTGTGCTGCCTATAATTCCTGTCAGCCCTACTGACAGGTCAGTTCAATTAACATTTTTAATACAACTAGAACGTATTACTAAAAGTGTGTACGGGGTAGGTTCTCAGTGTGTATTAACACTTGACATGGGATTATATAGACCAGTCCAACAATTAATACAGTCCCAAGAAAACCTTCAAGGGCGCTGGATTTTAAGGCCTGGCGAGCTTCATATATGTTTTGCGGCGATCCGTGCCATTGGTTGTTACATTGAAGGCTCTGGCATCCCGGAAACATGGGGTGTTTTGTACAGTGAAAGTACCATTCACCAAATTCTCACGGGAAAACATTACCGACGCGCAATAGAAGCTCACACCCGTACACTTGTAGCACTTCAGGATTGTTACCTTCAAGTATTCTTTGAACATCACATGGATGTGCGTGACATTGTTTTAGAGAAAGTACAAAACTTAAAAGGCAACTTTTCTTCAGATCATGCCCACGCAACTATGCCAGACCTTCTGCGGACTCTTGAACAATATGATCTCACATCTTTAATGGAAACTTTTGATGAACTAGAAGGAGAAAAAAGTCCAACATTTCGTATGATACGCCAGTACATGGAAATGGTTCAGTGTTTATTGCTATTCATACGTTCAGTTCGATGTGGTGATTGGAAACTCCATCTTGCATCTGTTGAAAAACTGCTAAGGTATTTCTTTGCATTGGACCTAACCAATTATTCTGGGATGTTAACTCTGTACTTGGCAGAAATGAAGGCACTTGAAATGTCAAATCCTACCATCTGGGATGAATTTGAAAGGGGGAACTGGGTGATTAGAAAATCAAAAGTTCCATTTTGTGCTCTAGGTGCTGATGAAGCCTTAGAACATCAAAATAGGGCAATGAAGGTTGTCGGAGGCTTAGTAGGTATAACCCAGAACCCAAAAGCACTTTCACGGTTCTTCTTGACTGCCCCTGAACTACAACACATATGTGATGAAACATTGACTATGGCTGGTATGCCTAGTTCATCAGAAAGCACATTACACCATCTAGCCTCCTCAGCTGCTATAACAAACCAAGACAAGGAGATTTCCAAACTGTACGCTGAAATTCAGCGTGTTGGTAATCCGTTCACATATTATGGACCAGAACTCATAAATCTAGTAACAAAGGCAGTATTTAGTGATGAAGTAAGGAAAGATGTTCTTAGAGTTGATTCACTTGGAAGACAGTTGCATGAGGCATTTAAAAAAGAAAGACTAACAAATGGATCAATATCACTCTGGTCACCAAATAAGAAAAATAAACTGAAATTATGTTCCAGTGCTAAGAAAAAAGTACAATTAAAGATAGCTGGTACAATAATGGAGGTAACTGCAGACCGGTCACTATTGGCTCGCCTTTTGATTGTGACACGATCGCAACATGATGTAGATCTACGTGAAACTCTAGGCCAGTATGAGCTTTTGGTTATACCACGGTCAAATGTTTCAATCCGATGGCACTATGCATCAATGTCAATCAAAATGCCAATTATCTTATATCTTGAAGACGATTTCAAAAGAAGATAATATTAACGAAATCATTGATCCAAACAATTTAAATTCCATTTGTGAACCCTTCAGTGTAGCAATTGTCGATGGTATGGCTGAAGTACAAGCTCTTGACAAACCCAATACGGTTGAAACCTGTAAAGATCTTGCTGGAATATTTATAACAAGATTAAAGAAAAAATATTAGAAATACGACGAAGTTCATTTAATATTTGATACGTACACTAAAGACTCTATAAAAACTGTAACTAGGACAAAGAGGTATCAAAATGGTACACCTGTACAATACAAAATATGCGACACTACCAACATTTCTAATGTGCCAATGAAGAAGCTCCTCTCGCATATTCTTACTAAAGATGAACTAACCGAGTATCTTGCGCTCAAGATGTTACAGTGTGCTAAGGTTTCGGGAAAGAACTTTGTTGTAGCTTGGCGTACTAATATAGAAGCAACGCATTGTGTTTTGGGTTCTCTGAGTAGTACTCAAGAAGAGGCAGACACAAAAATAATCCTGCATGCCATTAATGCTACGAAAAGAGGAGCCTCCAGACTGTACATTTTTGCGCAAGATACGGATGTTCTGGTTCTTACACTGAAATGGTACCCTAAACTTCCTTCGAATACTTACATCGTCGATGCATCTGGAACAGAGTTGGCAGTTGATGATATATATTTGTTTCATGGACCTTTAAAAATGAGCGCTCTACCTGGCTTTCATGCACTTTCGGGCTGTGACACTACTGGCAGTTTAATGGGAAAGGGCAAATTGTCATATTGGAAAATATTTGATTCAGCTAGCGATGAACAACTTAAAGCTCTCAAAGAACTGGGAAAACATGATTGTGTATCTGATCAAAACTTGGATGAACTGGAGGCTTTTATATGTAAAGTATATGATCCCAAGACTCAAATTACTACACTCGCAGAGTTGCGTTGGTGGATGTTTTCTAAAAAACAGGTCACTGGCGAGAAGTTATCTCCTACTCGATCTGCACTTGTCCCCGCAATTAAGAGGGCAAATTATCAGGCTATGATCTGGTCTCGGTGCGACAAAGCTACGCCAATTATACCTTCTCCATTCGAACATGGATGGACAAAAAACAAAGATGGCTGCATAACTCCTACTTTGTGCGACATACCATGTGCTCCAGAGTCCCTTCTTCAACTGATCAAAATGCTCTTGCACAAAAAATAGATGTTCACCGCCGTGTAAATGCTTGGCAAACAGTTAACCTTGCACCGAAATGTGTGTGTGCAGTGGTGATGAAATTGAATGCGACATCGCCGGTTCTGAAGTTTATTTAGACGGCGAAGACATTGATGATGAAAAGGACAATTAAACATTGATTCAACATTGATGATAACGGGTTGATTTAACCGTGGAGTTACAAACGGGCAGTCTTGTTAATCCATATTCAACGACATAATTCAGTTACGGTTTGATAACGTGATTTTACTAGCTTATAACCTTTCCTTACAGTTTCTAGTGAACGACTGATAAATAGATACAAAATGAAATTTCAACAAAACCAGAATCTACATGAAAACTAAAAAGACATAAAAACTGATTAGAAAAGGTGACAACGCAGCATATACTAAAGTAATTGTAAAACCTTTTTGAACAATAACGAGTGAAGTCCAAGTATGTCGCTAACAACAACAAAACAAGTACGTGGCTGGTCGGTCGAGTCACGTGCAAACGTCCAAGACCGATGTCCCTTTGTTAAAGATTAACAATCATCCCGCGTACTTTATTAATAGGAAATACACGTTATGAATTGGGTCTTTTTCAAAGGGGCAGGGAATCTGGGTACAGTTACTTCCACGCTAGTGATTCCTGGGTAGGTTGTATATATTTAACAAAATTAAAACGAATCAAATACAAACAAATCAAACCAAATATGGAATTGCACATTTGTTCAGTTTGTTGCATAAACAATAAATAAAATAAATGTACACAATCTAGCTAAAAGCTGTACATACACTTGACGGTGAGTAGGCCTGTAACTTAAGTGTTATTGTAAAACATTTGTTTAACTAGAACACACACACATACACACACATACATATATATGTATATAAGTACTTTATACAGAAATTAAAAAAGTGACTATACCGGACATTGAACCCAGGACCTTAGCTGTCCGTCCCATGCTCTTACCAACTGGTCCCCGGATCAATCCCCGGTTAAGGAACTTTTTTTAATTTCTGTCTATGGTACCAATATAATAGCCTCATAGACGCCTACTATAAAACAAAGGTTAAACAATATTAATATATATATATATATATTTATATATATATGCCAAAACTAATTCGTTCAATAACGATAACGATCGAGTGTGGTAACAAGATAGGCCTAACCTCAATAAATATTAAAGTTTGTTGAAAATTTCAAATCTATAATTTTTTGCTCCTTAAATTACCATTCCAATGGTATCTTTGAAATTGATATCTGTCAATAAATTTTAAAAATATATTAGTTTTTAATGTTTATTTTCGGCGGCCATCTTGTTTTTTTGCGACGGGTCGATCTAGGACAAAAATCGAAATTTACTTCATCAAAATTGTTAAAGTACCTTTCATAACGAATCGATTGATACTAAATATAGAATTCTTTCAGCAATTGTGCCTCGACAAAATGTGCATAAAACAACTCGTTGCATATGATTCATTTACACATGGCGTCGCTTCAAATACATTATCTTGGGTTATATTTGTCGGAACATAAAAAGTAAGGACTCATTGAATACACATAGAGATATTATACGGATAATCAAGCTAAACTGATGTAAAAACAGTTTTAGTCATGTAGATATAGGCCCATAATGTCCATAACGATGACGAGTGTGGTAAATAATTTAAGTTTTTGTGACATAACCTCAATAAATATTAAAGTTTGTTGAAAATTTCAAATCTATAATTTTTTGCTCCTTTAATTACCTTTCCAATGGTAACTTTGAAATTGATATCTGTCAGTACATTTTAAAAATATATTAGTTTTTAATGTTTATTTTCGGCGGCCATCTTGTTTTTTTGCGACGGATCGGTCTAGGACAAAAATCGAAATTTACCTCATCAAAATTGTTGAAGTACCTTTCATAACGAATCGATTGATACTAAATATAGAATTCTTTCAGCAATTTTGCCTCGACAAAATGTGTATAAAACAACTCGTTGCATATGATTCATTTACACATGGCGTCGCTTCAAATACATTATCTTGGGTTATATTTGTCGGAACATAAAAAGTAAGGACTCATTGAATACACATAGAGATATTCTACGGATAATCAAGCTAAACTGATGTAAAAACCGTTTTGGTCATGTAGATATAGGCCCATAATGTCCATAACGATGATGAGTGTGGTAAATAATTTAAGTTTTTGTGACATAACCTCAATAAATATTAAAGTTTGGTGAAAATTTCAAATCTATAATTTTTTGCTCCTTTAATTACCTTTCCAATGGTAACTTTGAAATTGATATCTGTCAATACATTTTAAAAATATATTAGTTTTTAATGTTTATTTTCGGCGGCCATCTTGTTTTTTTGCGACGGATCGGTCTAGGACAAAAATCGAAATTTACCTCATCAAAATTGTTAAAGTACGTTTCATAACGAATCGATTGATACTAAATATATAATTATTTCACCAATTGTGCCTCGACAAAATGTGTTTTAATCATCGAGATCAAGTACTCGTTGCATATGATTAATTTACACGTGCCGTCGCTTTAAATACATTATCTCGGGTTATATTTGTCGGAACATAAAAAGTAAGGACTCATTGAATACATATAGAGATATTCTACGGATAATCAAGCCAAACAGATTCATAATCCGTTTTGGCCATGTCGATACATGCGCCATAAATTCCATAACGATGACAAGTGTGGTAAATAATTTAAGGTTTTGTAACATAACCTCAGTAAATATTAAAGTTTCGTCAAAATAGTAAATGTATAATTTATTGCCCTTTCAATTATCTTTTAAATGGTGTATGTGAATTAAAAATTAGAAATATACTTTAAAAGATATGCGAGTCAAAATGTTCATTGGCGGCGGCCATCTTGTTTTTTGCCACGGCAAGGTCTCAATAAAAAAATCGTTATTTGTCCCATCAAAATTGTTAAATTACGGTTCAAAACGAATCGATTGATACCCCATACATAGTTGTTTCACCTATTGTGCCATGAAAAAATTGTAAAAAATATCAAAAACGCATACCAAACATAACCTCAAATTTTTTTATTTTTCGTGAAAATTGTTATATATCATTTGTAGTTCTTTTTATTACCTTTACAACGGTACCTTTAGAATTGAAATCGGCGAAATACTTTTTGAGATATTTTAGTTAAAATGTTCAATGACGGCGGCCATCTTGTTTTTGCCAAGGGAAGGTCCAGTAAAAAAATCGAAATTTACATCATCAAAATTGTTAAAGTTCGGTTCATAACGAATCGATTGATACCAAATATCTAATTGTTTCACCAATTGTGTCTCGACAAAATGTATTTGAAACATTAAAATCACACAGTAGTAGCATATATTCATCTACACATGCCGTCGCTTCAATTACATAAACTTAGGTAATATTTGTCGGAAAATGAAATGCATGGATTTATTAAAAACATATAAAAATAATCTACCAAAAATGCAACTTAAGAAAATGTAAAACCTTTTTACCTAGTAAATATCGTGCCATAACGAGAAAGTGTAAAGTGAAAAGTTAAAGTTTTTGTAACATAACCTTAAAAATAAGTGATTTTCGAGAAAATTTGCAAGAATATATTTAAATGTCTTTTATTTACCTTTCGAATGGTACATTTGAAATTGAAATTGGTCAAATACTTTCAAAGATACGCTAGTTTTAATTTCGAATGGCGGCGGCCATCTTGTTTTCAATATGGCCGGTCTCTGCAAAAAATTCAAGACTCTCACCATCGAAATTGTTTATCTAAGGCTCAATACGAATCGATTGATACCACATACATAGCTCTTTCACCTTTTCGGCCACGGAATTACCTATGCTCCCCTACTATATGGGGAGGGCAGGGGTTCCCCCACGTCGTGGTCGTCTCGTCTGTGTCATCATCAAATTATTAATTGGTAGTGAGTAATTAATGAAGATATGTAGTGAGGCTCATCGTGACACTATATTGTCGCAAATATCACATTTTCAGAGATTTTTCTTTTACTAAGGACCAACTGTAACATGGTGCATTTCACTTCAAAAGCAATAGGCCTACTTGCAAATAGATATAGTGGCCATGCAATTGATCGCCAGTTGGCATTGCCTTGTCTTAATTCTGTATGAATATGTTCATAAGTCAGCCATTTTTATCAAGACGCAACTTCTTACATCTCTTTCAAAATCGCATAGATAACAATGCCACATGAGCTCTTAGAGGTGTAATTTATTGTGGTCGAGGGACATATCCAACGAAGTAAGGTTACAAAGTCAATCAAGATGGATATGACACAGATAAGCACCAAGAAAATGGTATCGTCTGATTGAAGTGGCACAAACATACATTACTAAAAACACCATTAAGCCAACAATATTGAACCGTATTATTATTTTCCTATTACAAAAATGCCGGCTAACAACATCTGCAAAAATAGTGAACAAAAATTATCAAATATGGGGAAAAAATTGTTTTTACTTTTGATTAACTGCCAACATCGTGTTTATGCTTGAATTAAAACAAATTTGTCATCAAATAGTTAGATGAAAGGTGTCACATCTAGGAACTTTACTTATTTATCTAGAGAGTAGGTTGGTACTACTGCTTGCTTAATTCTGATTGGTTCCCGCCTAACGGAAATGTATCACGGCTGTTTGCCTATCATGGACGCTGAATAGGTCCAGTGTATTTACCAATAAACATATCCG
Source organism: Sweltsa coloradensis (assembly GCA_024449915.1). Lineage (NCBI taxonomy): Eukaryota > Metazoa > Arthropoda > Insecta > Plecoptera > Chloroperlidae > Sweltsa > Sweltsa coloradensis. Next base: position 14,891 of record JAMZAV010009264.1, on the reverse strand, counting down.
TAAACATCCTAATTGTGAGTGGTTATTAAATACATTATATGGTGTCAGGAAGTTTATAAAAATCACGAGGAACGTTTTAAACAAACAATTTTGGTATAAAAACGGAAAACGTGTTATGGTTAAAATGTAAATACACACATAACCTCACTTCGCGTAAGTATGACTGACTTTAATAAACCATCCGTCCTGGACCTGAAGGGCAATATCTGTGCCAACTGGCTAAGATGGAAAAAGCAGTTTGCTGTTTATATGGCTGCAACAGGGTTCGACAAAAAGGCAGATGAGCAGAAAATAGCCATGCTCATAAATCTGCTGCCTGATGCCATAGACATTTTCGATAATTTTTCCTATGCTAGAGCAGAGTCTGCTACACAGTTCGATGTGGTACTAGGTAAATTTGAAGAGTACTGCCTCCCAAAAAAGAAGGTTGTTGTAGAGAGGTTCAATTTTGCAAACGTAGTACAGCGAGAAAATGAGTCTTTTCGACAGCTTTTTAACCGAACTCAGGACTAGGGCTTCTACATGCAACTTTGGGGATCAACTGGATAGTTTAATACGTGACAGAATTATATTCGGGATCCGTGATAAGAAGATGCAGGGACAACTTCTGGAGGATGATGACATAGGTCTAGAGAAAGCTGTTAATTTGTGCCGAGCGAAAGAGGTAAGCCGCATGCAAATCAAACTAATACAAGAAAACCAGGGCCAACAAGAAATAAATAAACTTACTGTTCAGAAAACAGAACATGACAAGGCCAAGGGTAAATTCGACCATGGGCCTAGGCCTGGTAAAAAGAAAGTTGAGGAATTCGACTGTAAGCGCTGCGGAAGCACGCATAAGCCACGTGCTTGCAAAGCTTTTGGGCAGAAATGTTACAACTGCAATGGTGTTGGGCATTTCAGCAAGCTTTGTAAGAAATCACGGCCAAAGCAGGTGACTGTGAGAGAGTTGAACTTGAAACAGGTCCTACCTCATCAGAACATTCTCCTTATCAGTACGTAATCAACGAGATGGTACCGGTGCATTCCTTAAAAGGTGAAGGTGCATGGTATGAAACTTTAAATTTAGCCGGAAAGAACGTTAAATTTAAGTTGGACACAGGCGCACAGGTCAACGTGTTACCACTAGTAGTGTTTAATAAATTGCCTACTAAAACTAGTCTGATGACACATCCACCATCTTACTGTCGTTCAGTAAGTTTAAAATAAAACCTATGGGCAAGACACAGCTTATGTGTACTAGTGCCAGCAAAACCATCCCTCTAGATTTTATGGTGACAAATGCAGATAGTCAGACACTGCTCAGTCTAAAGGCATGTGTAGACCTAGGACTAATCAAGCGCATGGATAGTGTCGGTGCTTTCAAGGATAAGAATGCACTATTACAAGAATATCATGACATCTTCAAGGGTCTAGGTGCAATACCAGGAGTTCATCACATCGAGTTGGATCCAGAAATTCAACCAGTCATACACCCACCAAGAAAGGTTCCGTTTGGACTCCAAGAAAGATTGCGAGAGACCCTCAACAAACTTGAAGAGAGCGGTGTCATAAAGAAAGTGGACTATCCAACCCCGTAGGTCAACAGTTTGGTGATTGCGGAGAAGAAGAATGGTGATATCAGGGTATGTCTCGACCCAATGCACCTGAATCGTGCCGTACGCCGAGAACACTACAGGATTCCAACTGCCGAAGACATAGCTGCCCAGATGAATGGTATGAAATATTTCTCTACTCTCGATATGTCTTCAGGTTTCTATCACATAATTCTGGACGAGTCAAGCTCCAATGCATGCACATTCAACAGTCCTTTCGAAAGGTTCTGCTTCCTCAGATTCCCGTTTGGTATCAGATCCGGACCGGAAGTATTAAAAAAAAAAAGTCATGGAAATATTTGGGGATATTCCGGGTGTCAGTGTTGTTTTTGATGATCTTGTCGTGGCTGGTGCAACACTAGAAGACCATGACAGAGCACTCGAAAAAGTATTTCAACGAGCGCGCGAGTACAATGTAAAATTCAATAAAGACAAGTTTCAATTTCGTGTCACATCTGTTAAGTTCCTAGGACACGAGTTGAGCGATCGGGGTCTTAAGCCAGATAGAAACAGAGTACGTGCTATCGTCGAGATGAGCGAGCTGACGAACAAAGAAGAGTTACGACGATTTTTGGGCATGGTGACTTACCTTTCCAAATTTATTCCCAAATTATCGGAAACTATAGCACCACATCGTTTGTTACTCAAAGAGGACATCCCATGGCATTGGGACGAACCTCAAAGAACAGCGATAAGTGTACTCAAGAAGCAAATGTGCGAAGCGCCCGTACTGAAGTTTTACGATGTAAACAAAGAAGTGACCATTCAGAGTGATGCATCGAAGAACGGGCTAGGCGCATGCCTTATGCAAGAGGGGCATCCGATAGCCTATGCGTCAAGGACACTCACTGAAACAGAAAAACATTGGGCGCAGATCGAGAAAGAGCTATTGAGTATTGTGTACGCAGTGGAACACTTTAATCAATACACATATGGCCGACGGGTGACAATACAGACAGATCACAAACCACTCATTCCCATAAAGAAGAAAGAAATGAACCAGGTCACTCATCGATTACAACGAATGATTCTGAAATTATTTAAGTGCGATCTCAACGTTACCTACATGGCAGGAAAATATCTATTTCTAGCAGATACCTTGTCACGAGCCTTCTTAGAGGATCCTATTGAGGATGATCCAGAGATGAATGTTGTAGTGCATTCAGTGGCACGACACCTAGCAATAAGCCCACAAAAACAGGAAGAAACACGAAGAGCAACTAAAAACGATCCAACCTTACAAAAAGTTTTGCAGTATCATTTCGAAGGATGGCCAAACTACATCAAGGATATTGATCCCTACGCAAGACCCTACTGGAAATTCCGTGGCGAGCTCTCGGAATCAGATGGATTGCTATTCAAGGGTGAGCAACTTGTAGTTCCAGTATCTATGAGACCCAAGATGCTAACATCAATACATGAAGCTCATCAAGGGATTGAAAAATGCCTAGCTAAAGCTCGTTTGGTAATCTATTGGCCAGGCATGACACAAGAAATTCAAGAAATGATACAGAAGTGTACCACGTGCGCAAAAACAAAACTCTAAGGAACCTCTTATTTCACATCCAATACCAGAACGACCATGGCAAATGATGGCTTCCGATGTACTCGAGTTTCGAGGAAAATCGTATGTTGTCATTGTGGATTATTACTCAAAATGGCTAGAACTTGAACCACTGGAAGGTAAAACTGCAGGTGATTTAATTCAACAGATGAAAATAGCCTTTTCGAGACATGGCATAGCAGAAGTTCTACGCGCAGACAATATGCCGTACAACAGTGCAGAGTTCAGACGTTGGGCTAGTAACTGGGACATTCAAATAATAACCTCAGTCCCAACTACCCACAGTCCAATGCAATGGCGGAACGTGCGGTTCAGACTGCCAAGCGAATGCTGAAGAAATCAGCCGAGGGTGAAACGGACTACCACCTTGCTTTGATGTAATGCCGTTATACCCTCATTCACGGCTTGTACAAATCTCCGGCACAGCTGTTGATGAGCAGGAGCATCCGAACCAAGATTCCAAGTACAACCAAGCAATTGGAACCAAGAATAGTGAACTTGCAAGTAACAAAGGATAATCTCAAGAATCGTCAAGATTTACAGAAGAAGTATTATGACAGATAGATAGATAGATAGATAGATATTTTTATTCACTTAGACTAGTACAGTGTACAAGTATTACTCTTTGCAGAGAAAGTGAATAGTCTATAATTAATAATTAATAATAAAAGTGATAGTAATTATAATGATATACACAGTGTTAGAAGAAAGAATAGTTGAATATAAAGCATAAATGATAATTGATATGGATATTGATATTGATATGTATGATGATTGATAATATTGATATATATATATATATGATGATTCATTAATTGATTAATAATGATAAACACAGTGTTTATGTTAAAGTAGAGTAGATGCAAAACAATAGCATGCGCTACTATAGATTAAGAACTCATATATAATAAAGAAAAGTTGGATATAAAGCAATTTTTGATGTGATATTGTGATAATAATAATTGCTGATGGCATAGAAAACAGCAATGATGTACAGGAGAATGTGTCTAGTATATATATATGATGATTGATTGATTGATAAGTGTTTATGGTAAAGTAGAGTAGATGCAAAATATGCCCTACTAGATTAAGAATTCATATAGAATAAAGAAAAATTGGATATAAAGCAATAATTGATATGATATTGTGATAAGAATTGCTAATGGCACAGAAAACAGCAATGATGTACAGTAGAATGTGTCTATAATATATAATTGATATATATATATATGTGTGTGATGATTGATTGATTAGTGTTTATGTTAAAGTAAAGTAGATGCAAAATAATAGAATGCCCTACTAGATTAAGAATTCATATAGAATAAAGAAAAGTTGGATATAAAGCAATATTGATGTGATATTGTGATGAGAATTGCTGATGGCACAGAAAACAGCAATTGGAGGATGTACAGCAGAATGTGTCTTATATACCTGCACAATCCAAGGAAGCGTGTAAGCACATATTATATATAGAAGTTTGTTACATCATTTCGGCTAAGGGAACATTTGAAAATTTTAAATTACAGTGCTTGTTTGTGGTTATACTCTAGATAATTTGTAAATATTATAATGAAAAAATGAATTAACTGCAAATATTTACATGGAGAGGTAGTCATTGATGGAGTAAAAGCTGTTTGCTGTAAGAGATCTGATTTCAACTTATGTTTAAAGGAAGACAGGGTGGGAGAGGTTTTGATGTGGTCAGGGAGCTTATTGTAGAGGGTGGAAGATAGATATTCAGGGCCTTGTGCAAAGAGGCGCAGATTGTGGAGGGCCTGTGTATGTGAAGGTTGGCTCTAGTGTTATGGGAGTGCACAGAAGCATTTAGATGGAAGAGGTTACGGTTGGTGTGAACGAATAATGCGGCTGATTGGATAAGGGTACATGCTAGAGTAAGAATACCAAGTTCCTTGAAAAGTTCTCTACATGAGTGTCTTCTGGAGACACCAGCTATGATACGAACCGCTCTCTTTTGGAGAATGAATATTCTGTTCGCATGGGGGGAAGCTCCCCAAAATAGCAGGCCATATGATAAGTGAGAGTGAATGTGTGCAAAGTAAACTAGCAATAGGATGTGGGGGTGAACTATTTGTTTGAGCTTTCTGATTGAGTAGCAGCCAGATAATATTTTGCTGGCAACGTGGTTTACATGGATGGACCAGTCTAGATTATCAGTTAGTGCAAGGCCTAGGACTTTGACTGTGTGAGCACGGGGGATAGTATCAGAGTCAAGACGAACAAGGGGACTGGCAGTAGGGATCTTATAAGGGGTGTGAAAGTATAGATAACAGTTTTAGAGCACATCGAGCACATAGAAGTGCACATCCTCTTAATCCGCTGCAAGTTGGTGACAGTGTTGTACTTCGAAAGGATGGAGTATGGACAAAAGCAGTCGTTCGTCAGAAACACAACACGCCTAGATCATTCATTGTGGTTACAGAAGACAACGCAGTGTACCGGCGCAATCGACGTGACCTTCGACCATCTGCCAACCCACCGCCTATTTTGCAACCGCTAATCCAACCTCCATTCCGGTCTGAAGCCGATAACCATCCAAGTCACAATAGCTCCCACCCACATCCAAGTCTGATTACAGATTCGCCTGAGCCGCTGGAGTTGCCAGAAGAAACTTCACAAGACCAGTCCAGGGCTAGCCGATCACAGGAATCTCCAAGCATTAGGCCTACTTTGCCGAGACCTCAGCGAGTCAAAGTGATGCCTAACAAATTTCGTGACTATGTTCTTGATATTTGATTTGTTCAATATAAGAATTGCATTTAATTGTGTAGTTGTAGGCTTAACTTAACCGCACCTGCAACTACTAAGCTAAGCCAAAGCCAGAGCCGAGTCACAAGTTGATTCCAATTTAGGACTATTTTGAAACGTTGTTGAAACATCTTTGATAGAAATATTTTAATTTTAACTATCGATTTATAACCACAGGTCGAAAAATAAAATTCAACTACCGGTATATAAATGTTTCTACGTTCTAGAATAAAATGCTATTATAGGCTAATGTTTAAACATTTCAACTTCGTCCATGCTGGAAGAATGTACTACTGAAATAATAATAACGATTCTACAACCAATTTAATACACAAAGCTATAATCAAGGGGTTCATTCATTTACATCGATTTCATTTAAAATGAAATAAAGTGACGAAGATCTACCAATCCCCATCATCTGCTCCAACCTAAAACTCAATTCCATAAATCATTGTTTTCTTATTCCAAATTACAAAAATCATGTTATGTTAGATGAAAGCTAACGGTAAGAAACTGTGACTTCCTTATTCAGGACCTTGACCCCCCCCCCCCCCTCCCACCCCCAAAAACCATCACAATCGCCACAGATCAGGGGTCAGTCAACCCTTCATACCTGCCACCGTACACGCTTGGGTGGGTGGTATTTTTCTAGGAAAGAGATTTAGAGATTATATCTTACATCGACCGGTACCTACACCTGCTCCCGTCAAAAATACAAATAATTATTCGACTGTACAGCCCATTCCTCTGTCATTTCTCTTGGTGTTCACTGGTGAAATGGATTCGAGTGTTTTGCTGCAGGAGGTGGAATTCATTGGTGACAGCATGATCATAAGGTATCTGAATCATATCTGGCAAATGGAATCTCCACGCGATCGTAAGTAAAATAATTTTTATGAAAGTAAGATGATGCATTGTTTGTTTACGTTATCTGTAATGTATCCATGGGTTGAAATCAACGCTCGCTCTGGGATAATAACTAATTGCCCATGGTGGCAAGGATAACTCTTTATCATTATCGTACTAGCCCAATTTGCATGTAGTTGTTTTTTGTTACGAATGAATTGCTCTGTGAGCTTAAAGGTGGGCTGTAGTTAAAGTGGGGTAAATTTCAAAAACGTGTTTTTATGTATTAAACACATTTTTGACACGATCTCGATAACCCTAGTAAAAACCCGAGCTCAAACGCACGAGCCGTTCAAGAGCTAGCCCGCCTCAAAGTTGGAGGGGTGGGGGTGCCTACGTCACCGCTCCCTAGTCTCGACGGCCGCGGGTCGCTGGCTGCAGCCAACTACACACCATGCGTGCATGGCTCAAGCCCGTGCTTTCGCCGGACTCACTACCCCAATAATAGTAATACTAAATAACAACCATAATAACAAAATAATAAACTCAATTAACTCACCAATGAAGAAGTTATTCAAAATACTCAGGCTCGTAACCGTCAGCTGCTTTAAAACCAACTTTGAACCCTGTTGATTCTGGGTACCTTTCGCGCGAATACAGTTCACAACACACGATGGGTGTCCCAATAACCTTCCTTTTCTTTTTGCCAAATGTTGACCACGAATTCATCCAGTAAACAAATTGTTGGTGAGCAACGTAGTGATATTATGTATTATGAAATGATTCGTTTAGAATTACTAATGGCTATCAGGCGCATGCAAAGCTAATACGTGATTTGCTGTCTTCAGTGTATCAAGATTTAACACGACACTTTAAAAAAATAATATGTTCTGTGATACAGTCAGCACTGCCCCGATGTTCCCTTATTACTTTACTGTCACTGCAACACAGTAAATACACACTAGTTTCGTCTATCAACGTTATTAGGCACTCCCACAATTACATCAATCAATATTCCCTGATCTGCCTATAAGTGATTTTTTTGGTTTATTCTCCCTTCTATCAAAACGTCGACGCTCAAATGATAGGGTTGAATAACCGGCCACCACACTCACAAAAACATTATCGTACTGACTGCGTGGTGAAAGTTTATGATGCAGTACAGAAGACTCCAGAAAATAACTTTGGTGTCTTATTGTGTAAAACGGTCATTGTTGAGCCCCCAACCCCTTAACCCCATTAACTGTGACCAATCATTTGGACAGTTGAAAGATATATTGCACCAATAAACTAATATATACACGTCATGTTATACAGTGTATGAAAGTTGTGATTCATTACTAACTCTTTCTGCGTGGGTGGGGAAACGGAAATGGGGAAGATGTGAATTGGAGTATTCAGTCTTGCGTTACGCTTTGATTTGCTTTGAAATGCATGAGTGATAAAATGAAACTAGGAACGTTGACATCACAAAGATAACAAGTCGTCATCACTAGATGGTACGTCGTCGTAACTAGATGACACATAGTCGTCATGCAGTAATGCACTCTGAGGAAGAACACTATGAAGATATCCACATCTTTATCATTATCCACAGAGGAGTCATCTTCGATTGTCTATCAACGACAGTCGTAACTGATTAATTCACGTTGAATTCCTATTTCCTGGATGGAATTCTCGTTCAACACAGTTGTGCCGACATGAATTTCTATCTCGGGCTATACAATACTAATAACTACCAACTACAATACTAAAAAATAAATACATTGTAACTCTGTTTAAAAAACTCTCGCTTTCTGTGACAGCATCGCTCACTATCTTTCTTTAGGTACAAATACTAAGTCCCACTCGGCGCTTTTTTGTGACATGTTGAAACGATGAATCTCCCCTTTTAATTTTATTGACGGTTTTGAATCCTTTTTTAACACGGAATTCGAAATTGAGCCTAATATGCGGCATGCCAAACTGATTTTTTTATAAATTAGATGATATTTCAAAGTCTTCGTCAGAAAAGTTGTAAGCACACAACTGAATATCTACTAGGTGTAAACCCCACGCAATTAATTTTCTTCAAGCAAGATTTATGACGAATCGGCGATCTATCACGATTTGGAAACTGAAAACTAACTTTCATTCCATCGACGATCACTGATTTCCTGGCTGATTACTGCACCCGAATACACAACATATAGTCATATTGACGCGTGTTTATGTTCATAATCATGGGGTATCTAGCAATACAATACACAATAATACGTTTTAGCACAAAATCACAACACTGCCGCCTGGCATTTAGTCAATAAGAATAATAATAAAAAAAAAAAACGCTTCAATATAACTACAGTATGTACACACGTTTTTCAATGAATTAGAAGGATGGTCACTTCGCACTGCTACCCCTATAACGCCCAAACATATATAAAGGAAATATGTTGTTGTTCCCCGTAGCGCTGAGACCGCTGGGTGAGTGGGAGCGGTGACGTCACGGACGGCCACCCCAGAACTTCAACGCGCTGTCGTTTCGCGAGTTCTTATCGTTTTTGGGTGGGGTTTTCGGGCATTCTCGTTTTTACATTGCCATTCTTAAGAAAATTCTCGGATCCTTGAGTACAGCCCACCTTTAATCTAACTTATCAAATTATCAACAAAGAACTATTTTATGAAACATATATATCAAAATATTGAAAAAATACAAAATCAAAAGTCAAATTGGTATGTAGGCTTCAATTGTGAACTTGGGCTGAAATCCGTATCACCGATAACACCGTGCATCCCCCCATCCCGTCTTTTAGGTCAAGGCAAGTCAAGAATCGGTCTGTCTGTGTCAGGGCAAACTCTAAGAAAGTGTTACGGAAGGTGCAACGGCTACAGAAACAGAATGCAGTCCATGCAAAAGATAAAGCTATCATCATGTTAGGAACTAACGATATGCTGATGCTGGGTTAGTAACACAAAAGTAATAATTAAGTGAATTTAGCTACATTTTTTTGTAATATCGAATGAAGTGGAGGGATGGAAAATTAATTTAATTCAAACTTCATATTTCAGCAATTAAAATTAAATTAATTATGTGGAATGTTAGTGTGTTAGTGTTAGGTAACATTCTGCAACATTTCGTTACATTCCTGTCTGTTTTACTTTAAACAGAGCAAGACGCGTGTACCCGTGGAGACCCTATGCCGCCAGCTATGTGGCATAATTACGGTGCTAAAACGCAACATAAAGAAAATTGTTTTGATGACCATTCCGCCCATTTTAAAAATAGATATGGAAACTCATCAAACGCTCATGCGTTTCAATTTTATATAAGGAAGTTGGATTGTCAAGGTATTTATAAACAATAATTTATAAGTCTTAGTTTATTGATATTTATCTAGTTAAGTAATGTAGAAACTACATACAAAGAACACTGCTATCGGTATGAACGTGTAATATACTATTATCATACCTGATGTACGCTCAGGTGCGAGTTAACAAAATTGGAGCAAAAAAAAATATTTTTTTTTGTCGGCCTCATTGGTCCGGTTCCAGAGTGCCCAAGATGGCCCCGATCGGAGAAGAATTGTCCGAGTTATTAAGAAAAGAAATGTTTTTTGGATTTCCCAAAAACGACCAACGATTTTCCGAAACACTTACGGACTCGCCTCGGCTTCCAAAACAGTGTAGAAAAAGAATTTTGGAAATCGGACTACATTTGTACTTTTTCCGGGTTTTTCCGGGACGCCGATTTTTCCGGGACAATTTTCGGGGACACGGAAAAATTGGCCTCGTCGGTTCGGTTACGTAGTGCCCAAGATGGCCAAGATCGGTCAACAATTGCAAAAGTTATTAATAAAAACAATGTATTTTGGATTTCCCCAAAATGACCAACGATTTTCCGAAACGCATTCGAACTCGCCTCGACCTCTGAAACATTGTGGAAAAAGAAATTTGAAAATCGGACCATTTTTGTACTTTTTCCGGGTTTTTCCGGGACGCCGATTTTTCCGGGACGATTTTCCGGGCCACGGAAAAATCGGCCTCGTCGGTCCGGTTCCGTAGTGCCCAAGATGGCCCGGATCGGAAAAGAATTGCCCGAGTTATGGCGAAAAGAGTTGTTTTTTGACTACCCCAAAATGACCACCCTCAATTTTGAGAAATTTAAAGAAATTTTTTGCACACGTCTTAAGCTTTACAGATCCTGACCACGTTTTTTTGCCCGGCCCGCCGACGTGTCCGGTTTGGCCAAAAAGTCAAAATGCAAAAAATTTCAAATCCAAAATTCCCCATTGGCACCCCAAAAAAGGGTGACGTTTGCCCCGGGTCAAGACCCGTTCATGTCCCGTCGAATCAATTCCAATCGTCTAGTTTTTGGCTGTCCTGCGTTCCCCGTCGTGTTTGTTTGTTTGTACCTCATTCTGTTCTGGGGGGCCAGCCCCCCAACCCCCGCTGGGAGCAACAACGGCCAATCCCACATTTTAAAAAAAATCGAGTTACTGCCGCGATTGCACTGTGCTGCTACCTAGCATGTTGTTTGCACACTACATGCTAGCGTGGGATAGGCCATTGGTTGATATTTTCAATGTGTTTGTTATGGGGCAAACAAATGCGCGATGTAGTTGGAGGCAACAGTGGCCAATGCCGCATTGCTGTTCTCACTAGGTGTCGCGTACCAACCTAACCTTTTCCCCACTGCCATATTGTGTGCTGGATTATCCTAAATTCGTTGTTTAAGTGCAATCAGTATACCTTTATTGTACTATCAGTACCTTAATGTACGTTTTATTTCATCTTGGTTCTTTATTTAAATCCACAAATTAAATAATAAACAATATTAATACTTACAAAATAAAGATTTTTGTTTTGCTGTATTGCATATTCTGATTGTCAGTAATAATGGCCGCGATTGTGCCTGGGATTGAGGTTGAGGGAGACATAAATGTAAATATTACGGGTAAAAAGGCACGGAAACGTGTTCGTAACACATCTAATTGGAAGAGAAATGTTGCAAAAAGATTGAAAGATAGTGGAATGGCTCACACTTCCTTGAGGGGAAAGGTTAATCCGGCTAAAGCCAGGGGGCCTGACTGTGACTGCAACCCAGAAAAGTCGTGGTGTCACTACAACAATATCGACGATGACGAAAAAAGTATCATTACACATGATTTTTTGGATTTATCAAGCTATGATATGCAGAACTCCTATCTGCATGGACTTATTACATCATTTTCATGTAAACGGAACTACCCAAAGGCCCGTAATGACCCTGAGGAATGGCGACGAAGTTTGTCATTTAACTATTCTGTAAAACGAAAAAACGGCGAAGCAAAACGTGTCTGCTTCAAAGCATTCACAAGTGTATACGCAGTTACACAACGCCGAATCAAAACTATCCGAGGTATGTATAGCTTACAGCTGACTTAGTATAACTAGAAGGCTAAACCCTAGGCCTATCCAGTTTTGGCCTAAGCCTAGGCCTACTAATCAATGTGGCCTATGCCTAGGGATCATTGAAGCCTATCCAGTTTAGGCCTAGGCCTAGGCCTACTAATCAATGTGGCTTACGCCTAGGCCCTATAGCCTAAGCCTAGAGATCATTGGACTATGTCTGCATAAGAAAGGCCTATTGAGGATAGGACTTGCATCTAAGTAGGCCTAGACCTAAGACTTATTATTTGACTTAGGTTAGGCCTACACGACTAAAGGCTAGACTTTCTTTTATCTGTAGGAACGCACAGTACCACTTCAGAAGCTTCTGTTACGGCTGTAGATGGTCAACACGTCCCACAAGTTGATCGTCGGGGCAGACACAACAATCGACCAAACCGCATCTCGGAGAACCAGTCAGATTATGTGAAGCAGCACATAAGTAGCTTTCCGTGTTACCGAAGCCATTACAGTAGGGCTCAGAACCCCGACACATTTTATTTATATGACATACATTCTATTTCTCAGATGTTTCCGTCTATACACTACCCAATGCAACAACGATGGTCAGAATCCAGTTACAGAACATCATTATCGCAAGATTTTTAATGAATCTTATAATATTAGATTTAAACTACCACACAGCTATACGTGTAAAGTGTGTGATGCAAATGTGCATGTACAAGGAGAGTCTGTCGAGTATAGACTACATAAACTTAAAGCTCAAAATGCCTACGATTTACTGAAAAAGTTCACTACAGATGCTAAGCCGTGTAAAGATTGTGACGGGTGTCGTGCCCATCATGAGTGCGAGAGATCTGATTACGTTTTGTTTTCTGTAGACCTGCAACAAGCTTTACCGACACCAGTGCTCTCAACAGAGACTGTGTTCTATTTACGCCAGTTATGGACTTATAATCTGGGTGTTCACTATTGTAATGAAAATAAAGGCTACATGTGTATGTGGTCTGAGAATGTAGCGTCTCGTGGTTCAGATGAAATTTCTTCATGCCTAATGAAATTTTTTCTGACCAGTTTTGAGACTACAAAAAGAAAGTTGATTGTATTTTCTGACTCATGTGCTGGTCAAAATAAAAAATTTTGTGTTATAGCCCTATGGCACAGTCTTGTGCACGTTGAAAAAAAGTTTGATTCAATCGAACATTACTTTTTAGTACCAGGACATACATTTTTGCCATCAGACAGGGACTTTGCCCTGATTGAGAGGGCAAAGAAGGTAGTTCCCCACATTTTTGTACCGGAGGACTGGGAAAGTGTTGTCAAAAATGCAAGGAATAACAATAAGTTTAATGTCATAAGAATGTTACCGGAGGACTTTCGTGACTTTTCAATGCTTAAAACACACTTTGTCGATCGCAAAAAGTCGATAAGTGATCAAAAAGTACTTGTTAGCAAAGCTAGTTGCTTTCATTTTAGCATTAATAAACCAATTCAGTATGGTATAAAGTATTCATACTCGGCCGTCGAGCAGTGGGATTATGTTAGTATTGCCAAACGTGGTAGGCAAGCATTACCACGGCCGATGTTAGAGACTCCAGTAAAGTGGGAGGGGCAACGGCCAATCAATGCTCTTAAGTTAAGAGACTTGAAGACACTGATGCCATTCATTCCTGAAAACTTTTGAGCATTTTACGATGACCTTGTCGCAGACGGTCAGGAGGGGGACGAAGTCGCTGATGACTTTGGGGTTGACGAGACTCAGTGACTCGGCAGTTATAGATAATGGCCTAAGTTAGATTTTCATTTTTATTATTTATGATTATTCTTACTAGGCTATGTAGGCCATAGGCCCTACCTGATTGTTTAGGTATTGTGTGTAGGTAGGCCTTCACTATCCTTATGTGATCATAAAAAATAGCCCAACTTTTTTTTTCAGTATTTGTATTATTATTATTTAATATTAATATTAGTAATTAATTAATTAAAAATACATGTTTTCTGGTTACAAATATTTTCAACCAAAGTTACATTCATTGTAATGCACATAGCCATAGCTTTAATTAAGTAATTAAAGCTAGTGTATACTTGTACTAAGTATACTTGTACTTAATATTGCAAAATAAATAAAATTTTTAATTAAAACACATGTTTGATATTAATTTATATGGAAACCCTGTGTACAAAGCCAATGAAAATTTGTGGACTACTTATTAAACCCTTGTGGAACAGAGCGCAAAAGGAATCAGATTAATATCTTGTAATTAATAGTCACAGTAGTAATGAGCACAAATGTCAATTTATCTCAAAATGAACTAAAGCGGGGATTGGCCGTTGTTGCTCCCAGCCACTCTATTGTATTTTAATGTTTAGTTGAAACGTACACGTTGTCGACGTCTATAATCTATTTGTGGATCCAGTCACCTCAGCACCCGACCGCTCCTTGTACAAACGTAAGGATATCATTTTACATTTCCAGTACATCTTTCTTCTCATAATATTCTGCTACTAAATTTAAAAACTAATTATATATTTTTTATTTATAGTCACATGGGCATGGAAAAAACAGACGACAAGACGAAATTCACTGGAATAAAAATGGAATTTAGAAAGTACACGACTATCTTATTAAAGAAAACATGTTTTAAAATGACAACACACTTGTTTCAATATAGGTAAGGTTTCCCTAATTGAACCAGCGCCTTATTGACCATAGCTGAACCAACCATACACTTTTTTGCGTGACTTTGCGAGTG
>JAMZAV010009263.1:0-23503 GCA_024449915.1 Sweltsa coloradensis | reverse complement strand
AAAAAAAATCAAAAAAAAAAAATCGTAAAATTGCGTTTTTTATAAGAAAAAATTTCTCGATTGCGCTCAAAAACGTGGCAGTTCTAAGTTCAGAGATTTGAAGGCCTCCATAAAATTTCATCGCAATGGGGAGTATTGGTTTTTAGCCGGAATCGTGTTAACAAAACACAAAAAATACAAAAAAAAAAAAAAGAAAAAGGAAAAAAAAAAACATTCCGGATTTTTTTCTCCAGTGTAGTGAAATGGAATCTTCGCTTCGCTCGCTACGCTCGCTACGCTCATCCAAAAAATAAAAATATATAATTCATAGGAAATATGAGGAGGGATCAACCTAACTTTGATATTGCATGACTCTAAAACGTGTTTACAGGCGTTCAAAACGTCAAATACGTGAAAAAATTTGAGCCTCCGGCGGTTGTGGCTTCGCCCCAGAGTCCCTGTTTGGCATGTCGACCCCCTGCCACTGTACACTCCTGGATACGCCACTGACGTCAGCTCCAAACAAATTCGTATAAATAACCATACATGCTCAGTATATAGGCCCTACACATAGAATGCTGATTTAAGCTATTTGTGCAGAAGCAAAAAATATTCATCAGCTTGTCAATCCCCCCCCCCTTCCCCACTAGAAGAAAAGTTATTGATATAATGCGCCTGAGGCCCAACCCCA
The DNA here is from genome assembly GCA_024449915.1 of Sweltsa coloradensis. NCBI lineage: Eukaryota > Metazoa > Arthropoda > Insecta > Plecoptera > Chloroperlidae > Sweltsa > Sweltsa coloradensis. The sequence continues at coordinate 22,833 of JAMZAV010009263.1, read as the reverse complement.
GCACATTGCCGGTGCATCGTGCATCGTTGGTATCGAGACGACGAGCCATTCTTGAACTATGAAATGACGTTTTATAAAGATACAATTTGCAAAGCGTAAATTTCTCACAGTTCCCCAGTTGTTGTTACGTTTATTATTCGCGATCTCTTGTTCCTGGCACTCGAGTATAATCTGTACTTCGGCTGTTGTGGCCAGACTCGGTTCACCTGATTCATTAGCAAACATCTGTTGCATTGTTGCCACAACATCAGCTCGCAATTGCATTATTTGTTAAAGGTGTTGAAAATGCGTCAGGCTCGTGTTTTTGACTACATCACATAGCTATTGTTCGGTTACTCGACTGATGACGCAACAAGAGATGGCTGTAGCGGTCCTACACCCGGTAGGTCGTATTTTACTATTGTTGCAGGCAAATGTAGTAAAACAATTGTCGCCCAGTGTAGGAGGCCTCTCCAACGAGACCCTTCAGCCTGACTCCAGTAACTTGTAAGTTGTGACCCTACCCTAACCTTGTTTTGACTACATCACATAGCTATTGTTCGGTTACTCGACTGATGACGCAACAAGAGATGGCTGTAGCGGTCGACACAGGTAGGTCGTATTTTACTATTGTTGCAGGCAAATGTAGTAAAACAATTGTCGCCCAGTGTAGGAGGCCTCTCCAACGAGACCCTTCAGCCTGACTCCTGTAACTTGTAAGTTGTGACCTTGCCCTAACCTTCGACCTCGAGGGTAGAACTGTATACACACCTTGTACTTGTAAACCACGGGGCTTAGAGGTTTCTTTTCGTTTTTGGCTTTGTTTTTTTCTTGTTTTTCTTTTCTTTTCGTTTTTGGCTTTTTTTTTTTCTTGTTTTTCTTTTCTTTTCTTTTCCGTTCGTTTCTTTTCTTTTCATTTCTTTTCTTTTCTTTTCTTTCTTATTTCTTCTCTTCTCCCTTTTCTTTTTTTATATTAATTGGTGCATTAATTAATTTAATTTAATACCCATTTTGAATTTGTTACAACTTTTTGTATTATTAGTACATTGTTACTGTTACTATTTCAAAATTTAAAAACTCAAAGTTCATTGTCGTGTCTGCATTTCCTCCTTTGTAAATAACATATTTTCTAACTGAATATGACAGACTTATTTAAATAATTAAATTTAGAACAACAATCTGGTCCCATGCGACTAGCTATGTATTCTAATTAGGGTTTAATGGTGACTGTGAAAGGAATATGTCCGAGGTCTGTTTAATTCACTCGTCGATGGCGTCGGCGCCGACAGGGTTGGCTTGGTCGGCTTTAAATGAAAGTCTCCCACTGAAAATCAGTTTCACTGAGTGAGTACACTCAAATGCGAATTTGTATTTATTTAATTAATGTAAGGAGACTCAATCCCAGCATTCGCAAACTTTCAGAGGAAAGCTGGTAGCGGGATTCCAACCTGAGACCTTCCTATTTCTAGGCTTACAAGTTACGCATGAGCGCCATAGCCAAGCCGCGGTGTGAAACACACTCATGCAACTTGAAATCAGTGGCGGTTACAAGGGGGGGGGGGCGATCACCCCCCATCCCATGATTCTTTAAAAATAAAATGAACTTACTATGTTGCCATGTATGCTGTGAAGGTAAGCTCGACATGGCGACAAAACAAATTGACGCACACAAACTACATTGTTTCGGTATCAGCCCACCACTTTTTTCTAAAACGCACCAAATGAACTCTTAAAAACCCGATTTTCAAAAAATTTCGTCTCCGGCTCTAATAATGGAGGGCTCTGCCCCTCATCCCCCCCGTGATCGGTCCTTTTCCCACGGATGTACATGCACACGCGAATCCCCCCCCCCCATGATAAACTAGATTCGCCACTGCTTACATTGTAAGTGGAGCTGCGTTATCAAGGTATCGCACCAACCCAACCCACGCGAATATTTCAATGAATATGAGAAATATTTCATAGGGGTAGTTGAGTTGGTAAGTTATAGGGGGTTGATTCCTTCCCTTTCCTCCACCATAACCTGCCCAGAGTAGGGGACACCTACCAGTCTACAAGTATCACATCATCACACCCCAAACAACTCAAATAAGTTTTCAAAAGGACCAATGTATCTATAGCTTCTATAATCTACAACAATCTTTCCCTGCATGTAAAAATACTCTAACGATACCAGTTTAGAATAAAATTTATGCAATTCCTTCAGAAAACACTTTCTACCAGCTGGATGAATACCTTAATTCCTCCGTTTCTGATAATCCAAAACTCAACTTCATCCCCCTTGATCACTAGTGTAACATCGTCATCTCTGCAGTGTCACATAACCCTTAATACCATACCAGTATCATTATTAACACTATTTAGTTAGGCCTATTTTTTAATAGGAAACGCTCAGTTGGACGCTTTTATAAGCGAGCAGTGTATAGCTAGACCCACAAAATAGAGAAAAAACCCCAATGCACATTTTTTTAAATTTTTAAAAAATTTGCGACGTTCGCTGTCCCCAGGGCCGTTTCGATTTTATTTATTATTGCGGGGATTTGGGAAACCCCCGAAATCACAACATAACAAAAATTGTAGAAACAGCCAAATACACACTCAAAAGAAATGAGATCAAAAAAAAGGGCCCAAGTCATCTACCCTTCCACAAAAAGTACAGGTCCCAAACAGCACCCTCGAAAAGTTTGGCAAAAAGAAAAAAATTTTTTGCGATTTTTTTTAATTTAACGAATATTTTATCCAAGTTCTTTTTTTCAAATTTAAATTTTAAACGTAATAACATGAAAATTCATTTTCCCAAAGCTTTTCGAGGATGCTGTATGGGACACTGTACGTTATGGGGAAAGGGTAATAGCGGGCCCCTTTTTTTTAGATCTCATTTCTTTTGAGTGTGTAAGGTTTGGCGTTTTCTCAAGTTTTTGTATGTTTTGATTCATTACTTTTTCAAGTTCCTTACAAAATTATTTGCTAAAATAAATATTTTTATAAAAGTTGTTTTTAAATCTATTATTACAAAAACAATATAGGATGTAAAATATCTAGCCCCCGGATTCATGTACACCCTGGGTATAGGTGGATAACCATGGTTAACGACGTAAAAGGGACTGGCCCCCAATTTTTGATTCGTGGGAGATGAGTTGAAAACGCAATTGAAAAACGAAGTCTTTTTCGTTTTCGAAGGAATTTGGGTTTTTCTTGAACGGTATCGTGGAAAACTCAGGGGTTGTGAGTTTAAAGCTTGATATTAAACCCCTATAGTAGTGCTAGATTAGCATCTCTATCCCCCCCCCAGGCGCGAGCGTGCAAATTTAAGACTCAACCGGCCCCTTTCAAGATGGCGATTGGTGTTTTAATTTTTGCTTTTTTTAAAACAATAAAGTATTTTTTGGTTGTTTGATTGGTTTTAGCTTGTGCAGCATGGTATTAAAAAAAAGAAACAATACGAAGTGATTTCATAAAGGAATTTACTAAACATTTGGTTTTTAAAGGTAGTTGTTACCTGTAACCTGGCGGGAATCTTGAGAACTATTTGGCAAAATCGCCCCATTTGATTAAATGTAAAAAAGTCATTTTTAAAAGGGGTTCTAATTGTACGGGAATGGGCCCGACTGCTGGGGAGTCAATTATATAGGGTGTCTAGGTTTAAAGGATCACGAAAACCAAAAAACTTTAAAAAGATTTCGATAGCAAAAAGCTGAAAAAAAATTCTATATTTTTTTAGATGCGTGCCTTCTAAACGCCGGCCAATCGAAAAACAAGTTGTAGAAATGATTTGATTGTTGCAATTATGTAAACAAACAGTTGAGCAATTATAATGTTGTGCTGGCATAGGGTTTTGGGTAGGCTTGTCAAACATGTAAAGTAAGTATAATTTTACTAGTCAAAAGCAAATGAACTTTAGACCACACTTTTGCATTATAAATAATTTTCCCCATTTGGGGCCCAGGCCAGGGCGGTTTCGATTTGTTTTATGAGAGTATAATGACACCTTTTTCGTTCCCCACAAAGAAAAAAATTTTAAATGTCCGCTATTTGTTTACGTATCGACTTTCCCCCCCAACTCGTTATACCCCAACAAGTGTCAAGTAACTATGGTTACTTGTTGATTGTATGCCAAGTGTTTAAGGCTATTTTAAAACCTTTTTTTGGAAGCCTTCCAACAAACTTTTTCAACTTTTTTTTTTCAAAAGAGACTATCATTCTATAACCTTAATGTCCATGAAAAATATGAACATTGTAGTCCCCCCCGTCGGGTCAGAATCGCGGGCCGACGTATTAGATGTGAGCAGTAGTAGGCAGTAGTGGGCAGTAGTGGGCAGTAGCTAACATCCTTAAAGTGATTTTGAGCAGTTTCAAGCCATTTTTTCACCAAGAAGGAATAATCGTACCCAAAAAAATTTGGCATGTGTTGTCAGGTACCTAAATCCCCTCGATTGTGATGGGTTTTCAAGTTCACATCACGTTACATGACGGCTGGGTAACCCTCAAAATCACCCCAACTCTGCTTGGTGTATAAGGTGCTTGGGGGTTTAGCGCACCGCGGCTTGGCTGCGGCGCCCTAACGGGCACCTAGATGAAATCTTTTACTTTGTGGATAAAATCCACCGCATCTAGAGGACCTTGACTCATGGGGAAAAATATTTAAACTCTTTTGTGACAAATAATAGACTGCTTTCTCGAAATTATTTTGATTACTTCTAGGTGTCAGTGCATTAGAAACTTCGCGCGTCTTTTCGTTGCCAGGGCCCAACGTTACTTTTGTTATAATGTAATTTCCATCTACACTACTTATCGGATCAAACAAAAATTAACATATCGTGACCGGAGGGAAACATTCTAAATGATTGGCTATCTCAGATTTTGTCGCCGGTTAGTTTTAAAAAAAACTTTCGATTAACTTTAATGTAACTTTTTAACTTTTTGAACGATTTTGCCAAAAACAATGGCATTAAATCGAGAACAAAGCTTGCGGATGGTCAAAATTTCAACTCGATCCTAGCCTCCGTTCGAACGTTTGGCGAGACATACAAACAAAAAAAACAAACAAAAAAAAAAACAAAAACAAAACGAGTGAAAAATTTTTTCCGGCAGAGTCAAATGGAAACGCTCGCTTCGCTCGCTTAAAAATGTGATCTATGGCAAGTCTTAGATATAGATTAGATTATTTATTATTTATTACTGTATTTAAATAGGAAACGCTCAGTTGACGCGTTTGATAAGCGAGCACGGCTATAGCTAGACCCACATTGCACATAAAATTATGGCGTTTGCGTTCCAAAAATTATTTATTATTGCCCCAAAGGGGGTTTGGGTAAACCCGTGTGTGAAAACCTTTACTTTGTGGATAAATCCACCGCCATCTAGAGGACCTTGACTCTTTGGGAAAACTATTTAAACTCTTTTGGGGACAAATAAAAGACTGCTTTCTCGAAAGTATTTTGATTTCTTCTAGGTGGCAGTGTATTAGAAACTTCGCGCGTCTTTTCGTTTCCATGGCAACGTTACTTTGTTATAATGTAATTTCCATCTACACTACTTTTCGGATCAAATAAAATTTACATATTCTTGACCGGACGGACATTCTAAAATGATTTGCTATCCAGATTTTGTCGCCCGGGTTAGTTTGAAAAAAAAACTTCGATTAACTTTAATGTAAATTTTTAACTTTTTGAACGATTTTGCCACAAAACTAATGGCATTCAATCGAGAACAAAGCTTGTCGGATGGTCAAAATTTCAACTCGATCCGAGCCTCCGTTCGAAACTTTATCGCGAGACATACAAACAAACAAAAAAAAAAAAAAAAAAAAAAAAAAAAAAAAAAAAAACAAACAAACAAACAAAAAAAAAAACAAAACCAGTGACTAATTTTTCCGGCAGAGTCAAATGGAAACGCTCGCTTCGCTGCCCTTTAATAATTCAATATGATGTAATCCAGCTAAAAGTTTTTCACACTCTCTCACTGAGAAGCATGTTATCCTACCTTCAATGTACGATCAATGTGAATAAAGCAACTAAAGTAAACTATTTTCAGGATGTCGCCTGGACTGCAGTACTTGACGTTCTGTCTTATGTTGGTCGGCGCAGACACAACGACTACCGGGTCTAAAGCACCACCACGTAGAACCACTACAGTGATCTCGTCGATGGGTCGGCTTTAAATGAAAGTTTTCCACTGAAAATCAACTACCACAATCTAAAAAAGCACCACTTCTATTTTCAGGATGTCGCCTGGACTGCAGTACTTGACGTTCTGTCTTATGTTGGTCGGCGCAGACACAACGACTACCGGGTCTAAAGCACCACCACGTAGAACCTCTACAGAGATCTACAACTACCACAATCTACCGGGAAGCAGAAAGCGTAAGTGTATTTGCGAACGCTCGTTTGAAACTTTACCCACTTTATTATGAAAACTCATTCATTTCATTAATTTCATTCATTCATTAATTTCGACTAATGGCGTATTCCATTGGCATGCACTCAGTGAGCACTCGACGAGTGCAAATACGTCATAGCACTCGCCCGGTGCGAAGCAGTGCGCCTGTCAGTGCAGTTCCCAATTTAACACGACAATCGCACTCAGTGCGCACTAGTGCGGCCAATGGAATACGCCATAAGATATGTTTAGCTGTGTTTGCTTTCCGAGAGGTCTTCGGTTCGATTCTATCCACCAGGAAAGCTTTGAAAGTGTCGACTGACAAGATGTCCTTCAATCATGCGTATGTTATGGTTGAATCCCATAGTAGGCCGTCTGTATTCTCAAGTGACTTGCTAGCTGGGAGCCTGGGAGAGTCATATGCACAGTCAAACTATCATCGTTCATCATTAATGCCTGTTGCATAAGTAGGATATTCCTGAAAATACGACTACCGTACTTTTTAAAAAGAATTAATATTTATATAAAAAAAAACAAAAATAATATTGAGATGCAAATTCAAACTTTGCTGGAAATTTCTTTCGGGAGGGCAAAAACATTGCGGGGGGATCCACGCCATGGCCAAAGCCCGGTGCACAAACTTCCCCAAGGTTTTAGGTTTATGGTTTATGGTTAAGAAATGTTTTTCTATAACGTTGCGCGCTACCAATGGCCGGATTTATGAGAGCTCGCTTTTTCATTGGTGGGTTTAATGTTTTGTGTCTAAAAAATTATAATTACATATTTTTATATTTTTAAACCTTAGACCATAAACCATAGGAAATCATGTGAACGCGATGACGATTTGCACATGTTTCAACTTCGTTGAACAATAAACCTTAAACCTTAGGAAGTTATGTGCACCGGCCTTTACACCAACTCCTATCTTTTTTGCACCTATTACCGACAGTCTTGGCTCGAGCGCTAAGCGCGCGACTCTGATTCGGGAGGTTCCGGGTTCAAATCCCGTCGAGTCCCGGGAATCCTGACTGAACTTTTTTTTCGAGGTTTTCCCCAGTCGTTAAAGCGAATGCAAAGGGGTTGAGTCCTCTTAAAAAAGCCCTCGGTATCCCCTTTACATTCACAACTTTCCTATCCGGGAACATACCTATAGCTGTTAGACACCCGAAGTGCGCATGAATTGCACCTTGGGCAGGTTTTTCCCCGAAACTTAAAAAAAATGATTATTTGCAGCTATAACCTGGAAGTCCACATGTGCTGACAGCAAGATGCCAGCAATCCAGTGTTTCTATTGCAACTGCACGGAGGACAGCTGGCCGATCATGGAGAGCTGTCAGCCTACCGCATGTCCTGTCGACCAGTTTCTTACGTACAGAAGCACACGGGTCATTCGTAAGTCCGTGTCTTATGCAATAATAACAAGAATTAAATTTTTAGTTAAAGTTTATTTATCCTTGAGATACAAAGTGACCATCGACGGACGCGTCGGGTATGGGTATGAGGCAGCTGCTAAGGGTTGTCGCGTGAAGTCGTAAAATAGACCATCCTAGAAGCTTAGGGTTTTCTACCTGCTGTATTCTCTTCCTGTTCTATTGTTCTATTTATTTATTGATATTTTTTTGTTTAATTGCAAATATCTAATAACGTTGTTAAAATATTAAGCGTGCGTCTTGAATGTCATTTTTTGGACGAAATTCTACGATAAAAACTGACTGAGTTACGGATAATGCTTCTTTTGTTAATATTATTTAGTAATACAACAATTTTTTATATTTCAGTCAGTTTTGATCGTAGACACTAGGGAAAAAAAACGCATTTCATAACTCAAGCTACACATTTGAACCACGTTATTAAATACATGCAATTATAAAAAAAAAATCGCTGAATAAATTATTTTTATAACAATAGATTTGAAATGTGCGGAGGCAGGTAGAAAAAAACCCATGTTCGCTCCCAAATTCGGTCACCCCAAAAAAGGTGGAAAGAGAAAAATGCAAACAATAGACGGGACAACCGATCCCGGCTCGTCCGCGGATGGTCACTTTGTATCTCAAGGATTTGCTGCCTCAATTTTATTGGTACATACAGGTTTGAAACAGTCTTAAAAAATGAATGTTGCCAAAACAGACCAACTTTTTTACGTCTGTTTCAAGCCAAATTTGTTTACTTTTACGTCTAAACTAAAATATGACTTGTCAAAAACATGTCGGCCGGAAGTACTGTATGGCCACTCTCTGGTGTTAGCTTATCTAGGCTCTCTACGATACCCTAGCGGGCATAACAAACTCATCTTATGTATCTTGGCAATGATGGACGAGCGTTACCAACTTTACAATGTTGTTGTTCCAGCGCCTCCCGTGTGTGGTCCAGTGCGAACAAGGTGGCTGGTGTGTCGTTGGTGCAGCTGCCTATTCAACCAGCCCTCGGGGTGTGTTGGCATGATATGTCCACTTCAGTCGGAATACGACAGACTAAACATTACTTACGAGAACGCCTTGGAGAACGTAGGGGAAACTCCACAGATCAAGTACAAGAAAGTTGCCCAAAAACTTAAACCTAAGCTTCGCTCAGATAGTAAACCCCAGAACAGAAACATGGACTCATCAAGTACTGATTCTTTGTCAATTAATTCCGGGAAAAAACAACACAAGAATAAGATGCACGATTTACGAACGACTTTTGATCCGGTTGAAAGCAGAGATGTCATTGTTGATGTCGATTCTTCTACAGCTAGCACCGATGATGGTCAAAGTGGTAATAAGCGGAAATATTTATCAAAACCTGCTATTGGACCTGGTGGTAGCAGTAAAAGCACCGGTGATACAGATTTCTCTTCAAACTGGTAGGCCTACTGATGAAAGTCTAAATGGTAGCGAGCGGCAAGATTTAGGCACAAAATCTCCTCTTGAAGCTGATGAAAGTAGTGATGCCACTCATGATTTCGAGTCGTCTACAACTAGTTCTGAACACAACCAAGATGATAATAACCAGAAAGATTTACCCACATCTGCTAATGGACCCGATGAAAGCAGCATACACACCGATGCCATGGACACCTCTCACTTTTACTAACAAAGCCAGGAAAAAGGGTGATTTGAAAACCCCAGATAATCTTCTCTTAGCCCCGGAAGAGGGGAGAGCCATCCCAAAATCTAGATCGAAGGGGGGTATAATGACGACCTCTGTGATTTCTGACTGGACCCGATCTGTCTACGCCATTCCCGCGTCAAAGGTAATCAACACTTATCATTATCTTATAAGATTTGTTTAAAAAGTCTCAAAATCTGAAAGCTCCGGGTTTAATTGGCCCAAATGGGGTCGGCGCAGCCATAACCAAAAAAATACACCTCCCCCGCTGGGCCTAGCAGAATTGGCCCAGTGCAGGGCCTGCTAATCGTAAAACCCGATTAAAGAAAAAAGTCCCCTCGAAAACACACTAGTAAAAAAGGTGTTTTACCCCTAGAAACAAAAGGGCAAAGCTCTGACAGTGTCTTTGAAAACGTTCCCTTCTCTTTGACTACCCCCCCGACGACAAAAACGACGAGACGACGACCATTGAAAATACAACGATGAAAAAAGACGATGACGACCCGACGTAAGAACCCCCCATTCATCCCATTACCCGTGGCGATAAAAAGGCGTGCTTGTGACTTTCGTTAGTGAGGCATATAAGTGTTGTTTTTTACATTTATCTGTTTAAAAGTTTTTTCTTAGTAAAAAAATTTTTTTGAAACATTTTTGCTAACAAGATTGTTGCTGTAATCGTTAGTGAGTAATCGCAACGCCTTTTTAGGGACATTTTAGTGTCAAACATGCCATTTAACATATTTTTTGAGACAGGCCAATCTATGGTTAACAATAATAGTGTTTGTTTGGTTCTCCCTGATTTCTTTTGTCTCTTGAAGTTGTTTACTTTTTTTAATTTTCTGTGTGGGAAGTGTTTTTTTTGGTATGATCGCAGTTCGTCCCCCGGGTTTGCGGTAATGCATGAAAATTGAGTATAGTCTCCCCATGGAGAGTTTTTTAGTAGGATAACGACCTGACAAATACCTCCGGGCCCCCTAACGTCAACGTATTTCGCCCCCGAAGCACACGAAAAATGTCGAGAGGAAACCCAACCAACCCAGCCGTGGGGGGTTTTCCCCACGAGGCGCCAAAGGATACTTAGTCACCTTTCCCTATTCAAATGTTTTGCGCCCTCGGACGGACGATCCCCACGCCCGACTCGGGGAGCGCGGGCCTCGGGCTATGAACCAACCAGGACGCTAGGACGGGTTTCCTGTCACCGTCCCCCCTTCAAAAAAAGGTTAACGCCGCCAATAGTGTGTATGGTTTTAAACCTACCGCGCCTTGTCGCTGTTTTTAAGTCTTTTGTGGCTGATCATGGTTTCACGATCGCGTCGCGCGTGGATTCTTTTCTATAAATGAAGTCTATCGAGACTTCCGCCCCCTGTCCGCCCTTTTACGGCCGCAAGGTCTTTTCCACCATATCAACGGGGAGGAAAAACCGGCTTTTTTTGTCCTAGGGGATTGTCTGCCCCCCAAATCAGCTGTGATGCCCGTAATGACCTATCGACGGGGGTTACGCAGTCCGTAGCACCCAGATAGGGGACCGGCCCCACAGCACGCCCCGATCCCGCTGTTCGGGGTGACGACTTGGTGCACCTACGCTCCATCGCTGGTAGACCTGCGTGTCCTGGGGACTTTCCCCGGGTTCAGTTGAGCCTTAAAAAGGGTGAAAGGGGTCCAACAATGTGTTCAACTGTCAGAGTTTACCACACCTCTCTTCTGCAATTTTGGGCCCTCGCGTTTCAAGTGTGCTAAAGGGACACAGGGGTCGCGACGTAAGAAGTCCCCCTGCCCCCGCAAATGGGGAAAAATTTGGGGGTGGAGACCCCCCTGCATCCTTAGGAAGTGCCCGGCATATCTACGGGCAGCGTGGCACCTGAAGCCTACCATTTCCGAGAGCGTCCGACAGCTCTCCGCTTCCAGCTGCCAAGGGGCCGTCCGGGTATCATACGTCAGCGGTCTTTCCAGATCCAAGTTCACCCCATCCCCATCAGAAGGTAGGATTGGTAGAGCCCACCCAGACTGCCCTGCGACCTTCCAGAGCTGCACGTCCCCTCCGAAACCCATTACGGAGTCACCACCACCTATGAGTTCTGCCACTTAGGGTATATCTTGGATATTTGTAAACTCGGCGCCCATGACCACGGACCCAATTATATTATGATGGTAACCCGATTGCCTCTCTAGTGGAAGGACGCTTCAAGGGCCTTAGACCCCCCGGTTGCACATTTTCCCGGGAAATGCGGGTGGAGAATTAAATCAAGACACCCGAACTTCCCCTATACATGCGTCAGCATATTTTTCATCTAGCACTTTTACGGGAAACCTGGTTAGCCCCAAAAGTATCTTGGAAAGGGCGAACACAAGGTTATGTGAGGATCGGGTGGTCGCCCTGGTTTCGCAGTCAGGAGGAGGCCATTCATTAGTACACGGGTCGTCATTTTAAAATACCTATTCCGCCTTTGATCTCACTTGGGGCGGGTTGGGGTCCAGGTTCATACCCCAGGAGGCCACCTCCGACTTTTTTTCAGTGTACAAGAGGCCAACCACAAGACTTAAATGTGGCGCCCATTGATTCCTACTTGCCCCCCCCATCCAACCGTCCCATGGTGACTTTAATTTAAAAACACCCGTTTTGGGAAATTTCCCCTGACAGCCACACAGCGGGAAACCCCCTTTGGTGACCACGCTGCCGTAGCAATACTTGTGGCAGGTCCGTTGACCCGACGCACTTTCCGTTTGGTAAAACCCGTGGGACGTCCTGCGTCCTTTTGACATCGCGTTTTGGCCAACTTTCGTTGCTCGTAAAACCTTGGGCATCCCCAGCTCTCTCTTCAGCCCAAAATCCCGTGGTCCTCAATCTAGGTGACAGACTCCTTCTTTCCCCCCCCGGGGGTCAACGACCTGATTTTCACAAGGCGACGGGATGCTTTCCGCGTCTCTTGACGCAGGTCTCCCGAAGATCCGCCCCTTTAACTTCTACGGGTTTACGGGATGCGCGGTGAATCTATACTTTCCCGATCAAGAGGCCAAATTTCTACCTCGACCCGACCCCTTTTTCGTGGGCCCCATTACCTGTATGATTTCCAGAAGGACTTCGCCGTTCAGTAACCCTTTAAAAATGCCTACGACGTACCTGCAACGCACTCACCTGCCCATGACAAACCGCTTTCAACAGAGCATCAACAGCTCCAGCTGAAATTGCGGCCTTTTGATCTGAACTCTGGGATAATACGGTACGGGGCTCGTGTCTCCGGGAAAACTTACTGGCGTATGGCTCGTGCCCCACAAAAGTTTCCACAGGGGGACCCACCCATTCAAAGGACCCCCAAATCTTGGGATGCAGCTCTGTGGAAAAAGCGAACGTCCCCGGGGAGACTCCCTGGAGGCCGCATTTTTCCCTTGAACCCACCTAAACCCCCTCCCACAAGTGGGGAGCAAGTACTCCCCTGGTCACAAAATCACCCCGTTCCCCTCCCTCTACCGATGGACGGGATGCCATTTGAGGAATGCTCCAGATTGCAAAAACCTTCCACACAACAAGCTCCAGGAATATGGCACCGGCACAAATTTTTCTCCAATTGTCAATGCGGCAGCAAACACGTACATGCTATTTTCAATGCAGTTCTTTAAAATTCAACATTTCCCAAACTCTTGGAAAAATGCCCCAAAGGGCTTACATTTCTGAAACCGGGGAAAATCTGCTCGGGCCCCACAGCTATCGCCCTATACCTCCTGTCGTGTTATCCAAGTGTGGGGGTGTATCCTAGTCCGTCTACAAAAGTACTAGACACTCAACGTTCTCCCCCGACGAAAAATTTGGATTTTGAGCAAAAACTCCACATACAACAGCTAACAGGAAAAGTAAAAACAATGGTTGGAAAAGCGGGTTGGGTCCCCCGGCGGGATTCCTTGACGTCTCCAAAACATTTGATCGTGTGTGGGAGTTGGGCTCTTCACAAAAATTTTACATTTCAGTCCCCGATTATCTAGTCCTGCTTATTTAATCCTTCCTCACGAGCTACTTTTTCTACGTATCAAAAAAAATTTTGTTCCCCATCACAGCGCCCATTCTTGCCGGGGGACCTCAGGGTTCGGTGCGACCCCCGCTCTATTTAATGTCTTTACAGCCGACATGCCACCTCCGCCGGAGGGGTTCCCCGCAATTTTGTGATGACTTCGTGGCTCTGTCAACTAAACGTCGCCCATGGATCGCAGTTCGCGTTTTACAACGTTACCTTGACACTATTTCGACGGTACCAATTCCGCATGGCCCCCAATGTGGAAAGACTTCAATACTCCTTCTCATGGTCAGAAAAAGGCCTCCTCCTCGTTCGTCTCAATTATGTCGCCCTACCCTGGCACCCCCAATAATGCCCGGGCATAAATTTAGCCCCCAAACTTTTCGGGGGCCCACTATCCGGTCAGCAACTCAGAAGCAAACCGGTAAACTCGCTCTCTGTACCCCCTTTTGCGGGAAAGCACAGCTCTCGGTAAAGGCCAAGCTCCGCCTCTACACGTCTGTAATCCGTTTTAGCGGCGTTATACGCATTCCTGTCTGGGGGGATGTGCAGCTCCCCCCCAACCGACTACAAGTGGTGCAAAACAAGATTCTTCGTGTGTCCCCTTTTTCTCCCTCGCTGGACCGAATGTCTGAGGTTTACGCTGACCTCGGTCTGAAAACCCTCGACCAAAGCATTGCTGCACAAGCTGCCCGATTTTTCGCACTCTAGAGCGGTACCAAAACCCCCGGGGGTTCTGCACTTGCCCACATTATTCCCAAAAAAAGCGACGTATTCCCCCGCCCCCCTTGCAGCTCTTGGGCCTCGTTTTTTGCCTCCACGTCGTCAGGACGGCTTCTCGGGGTCGTCAACGTCTCTCGCCGGGTTTTCGTCGAGTGGGTGTGGGACCCACGACTAAACCCCCCGTGCGATAAAAATAACTCCCCCCCTTTATTCTCTTTTGGGGCTTTTCTGCCACGGATGCAAATCCTGAAGTTTGTTGCCATTTTTAAATTCCGGCGGTATTTTTACCCAAATCAACGGTGCCGTCACCAATTTCCATGCAGCGCAAGGACGCTGCCATCGCCCCCTCTGGCACACATCAGATTTTTTTATTTAAAGGGCTTCGCACCAGGCACTAAAAAATACCAGGGGAGGCTTGAGCCCCACGCCATTTCCCCCCCCAAAAGAAGAAGATTGATTTATTTCCCGGGTGGTTTGACCAATGGACCCCCCTCCTCACCCCAGGCTAGGCGCATTACGCTTAACTACTGACGCGCCCTAACCCCAAATAAAACCCCCCCAAAAAAAATATATACACCCACATATTTGACTTGACTCATTATTTTAAAAAGAACCCTGATCATTTAATCCGTATTTATTTTATTTTAACACTATTTTTAAAAAAAAAAAGCCCGTTACATTTTTCTTCTTCAAAACGCAACCATTAAAAATCTAACATGGGTTTTCTTGCTATGTTGCAACTGTGAATTAATATTCTATGCTTGGAGAAATTTTTAGATTGTTTTTTCGTTTCTGAGTATGATAAAATACCAACCTTTTAGCCTAAAAACAGCCGAGTAAGGAGATCGACATGAAATGAAGCCCTATGTTTCAGGCTGGAGGATTCAGTGTTCGAAGGAAGATCCACGCCCCATAATTCAATGCGCTAACTGTATCTGCCGCGGAACCAACAGCAAGAGGTGTTTTGACGCGACATGTCCGTACAACTTGTTCCAATTTGTCGTATCAGCAAAATACAAACAAAGTAAGCTAAAAAGCAAACAGGGTTGAATTTAAATTGTATATATTATATCACCCACAGCATGAAAGCTTACAATACACTGTGGAAGTTTTCCATCCAACCATAATGCTTGGATTACATAACTTGTCTATACACAGCTAAACCTCGTCATGTCATATTATGTGCCAAAACCTTCTTACTCAATGCCAGATTAAGATCCAACTTCTTCGGTACTTTTACTAGGTTTCAAACGCACTTACCAGTCGTAAAAGCAATCCTCAATTCCTTCAGCCTCTTCTGCTGCATAGTAATCCCATCCACTCCCGAAATTCTTAACGTTCTGCAAGCTAAATATGTGCGTAACATCCCAAATAAAGCTCCCGATTCATCATGGCAAGTGCGATGTCCTGCCCAGCTGTCCGCCACTACAGACCGTGCTGGACCATGCTCCCAGACTAATACGATCCTGCGGTGTTTTCAGAGGTGGACGTGGACGCTTGCCACGCGGACGAGATCTGGTTCGAGTGTCGGAGTTTGCGAGTGTCACAACGGCACGGTCGGGAAAGGGGCCACTTTCCTCCCCCAGCTGTCCCCATACAGACCGTGCTGGCCCATGCCCCCTGGCATACGATCCTGCGGTGTTTTAAAGGGTTTGGGACGGGGGGACGTTTTGCCCCGGACGGTTTCTGGTTCGATTGTCGGAGTTCCCGAGTTTTAAACAACCCACGGCCCGGCAAGTCCCGGATGTCCTGCCCACCCTGTCCGCCACTACAGACCGTGTTTGGCCCAAACCTCCCAGACTAATACGATCCTGCGGTGTTTTTCAAGGTGGCCCGGGGCCGCTTGCCACGCGGACAGATCGGGTTCAAAGTTTTCGGATTTTGCGAGTGTCACAACGGCACGGCCCGGAAAGGGTGCAATGCCCCTGCCCGCTGTCCCCCCACTACAGCCGTGCGGGACCATGCTCCCGGGACTACAAAACGATCCGGGCGGTTTTTTTCAGGGGTGGACGGGGGAACCCTTCCACGCGGACGAGATCTGGTTCGAGGGGTGGGGTTTTGCAAAGTGTCCAAGGGGCCCCGGTCGGAAATTTGGGGATGTCCTCCCCCGCTGTCCCCCACTACAGCCCCGTCCCTGGCCCTGCTCCCAGACAAATAGATCCTGCGGTTTTTTTTCCAGAGGGTGGCCCTGGCGCTTGCCAACGGGACAGATCGGGTTTCGAGTGTCGGAGTTGCGAGTGTCAAAACGGCACGGCCCGGCAAGTGCGATGTCCTGCCACTTTCCGCCATTTAAAAAGACCGTGCGGGAACCTGTCCCAAACAATACGACCCTTTGCTGTTTTTTTCAGGGGGTTTGGACGTGGCGTTTGGGCCACGCGGCCGAGTCTGGGTTCGAGTGTCGGATTGGGGCGATTGTCAAAAAACGGAAACGGTCGGCCGTGCGAGGGCCCTTTGCCCAGCTGTCCCCCAAATGCAACCGTGCCTGGACCATGCCCCCCAAAACTAATACGTCCTGGGGGTTGTTTTTCCCAGGGGTTTGGACGGGGGACAGTTTGCCACGCGGACGAGATCTGGTTCGTAGGGGCGGAGTTGCGAGTTTTCCACAACGGCACGGCCCCGGGCAAGTGCAAATGTCCCCCCCCAGCTTTCCCCGGGGCCATTTTACAGACCGGTGGTTTGGGAAAATTGTCCCTTTTTATCGGGGGAGGTGTTCCCCAAAAAAAAAACCGCCAGACAAAGCTCCAGGCGAGGTGGGCCCCTCACTCAATGAACCCCGGGGGAAAGGAAAGGGGGGGGTTTCAACAATGTCCCCTATGGGAGGAGGGGGAAAGGGGTCGGGGGGGGGGAGAAAAGGGGGGAAAATCCCCTTTAAAAGACTTATTTTTTTTTTATACTTATTTTAAATTGGGGCAAAAATTTGTTAAAAAAATCTTTGTTTCTAGAAAAAATTTTTGTTAAAATTTAAAAAGGAATTTTGTTTAAATAAATTTTTTTAGGAAAAAAAATTGGGAAATTGTTTGTTTTTCAAAAAAAAAATTTGGGTTTTTTATTTTACTAATTGTTTCCCCCGGGGCTTTTGGGTTTTTTATCCGTTAACCAAAAAAGAAAAACTTAGAATTCCCTTAGAAGGGGCCCTTGTTTTTTTTTGGGGCCAAACAATTTTTATTTTTTCTACTGCCTTAAAGGGGAAAAATTTGCATTTCTTAGGGGGCCAAAACTTTTTTTTTTGGGGGGGGTTTAGGCCTAGAACCAACCCTTAGAAACCAAAAAAATTGGGTTTTTAAAAGACTTCCTCCCGGGGCCTTTGTTTTTTTCCCCGGTTTTTTGGGTTTGTCAGGTCTTTAAATTTTCCGTTGTGGGCGGGGCAGTTTTAAAGCTAAGGGGGTGCCAAAAAAGTTTAACCCCTTTTTTTTGGTCGGCATCCAAAATTTATTTTCCCTTTTTCCCCCGGGCCTTGGGGCAAAAATGTTTAAAAACCCGGGGGCCCGGGAACCTTTGTATCCTTTTCCCCTTTTATTTCCTGGCTCCTAGGGGGGCCAAAAGGGGGTTTTGCCCTCCGGTTTGGTTCGGAAATTTCCCTCAGGCCGGGGCGTGTCCGGAAACCCTTTTGTTTTTTTTGTCGGCTCTCACTCAACCCCCCGGGGCCCCATCTTGTCCCAGCCTGTGGGTGGGCATTTTCCACTAAAGAGGGCCCAATTTTTTCCCTGTCTGTTTGGGGCATCTCACTAAACGGGAAACCCCAAAATCCTTGTCCCTGCCTGTGTGGGCATCTCCCCCAAAAAACGCCATCTTGTTCCTGTCTGTTGGGAAAATCATCCCCTCACGAGGACGCCATCTTTTTTCCCTGCCTTTTGTCCCCACCCTCACTAAAGCCCCAATCTTGTTCCTTTTCTGGTGGGCCCCCCCATCTCATTTCCCCGGAGGGCCATCTTTTTCCCTGCCTGTGCCCGGAAAATCTCACTCAAAAAAAACGCCACCCCTTTTCCCCTGCCTGTGTGGGGCATTTACTCCCCAAAACCCCATCTTTTTCCCCGGGTTTTGTGCGGAAATCTCACTAAAAAAGCCCGGCCATCTTTTTTCCTGTCCTTTTTTGGTTTGGGATTTTTAATTTAAAAAAAAAAACCCTGTGTTTTCCCCTGCCTTTTCCCCCAAATCCCACCCCCCCACCCCCCCCTCTTTGTCCCCCCCCTGTGGGGCCCCACCCCCCCTCCCCCCCCCACGCCATCTTGGCCCTTCTGGTGGGCTCTCCCCCCTTGTCCCCACCCCTCTTGTTCCCCCCCCTTTGGGTTTCTTCTCATTTTAGTTCCCTTTCCCCTTCCCTTTTGTGCCCGGCCCACGCCCCACTGGGGGGGCTGGTGTACGACACTTTGGGCCGACACCCGGCTTGTGTTGTGAATGTCAAAACATCAAGCCACTCGCCCAAGGGGGGGATGTTTAACACAACAGGGGGGATATTCGGAAATGAGCGAAGAAAAAGAACCCGACGTCTTTTAAAATTTTTGACTACCGGATTTTTTTTTTTTGTGTTTTTGTTAGCACGCCATTTTTTTGGGACGACCTTACTCAGATCTTGCTGAAACTTTTAGCGAACCCTTTTAAAAACTCTGTTATATAACAAGATAACTAACTATTTTTTATAGTGTAGTTACTGCCTTAAAAAACGCAAATGAAGAATTTCCGTTAATTTCTAAAAACTTGTGAGGGAAAAAGTATAAAGTTTTTGTCTTTTCCCGATTCGCGACATGTGCAAACCTTTTTTTATTTTTTTTAAATTTTTTAAAATTTAAAAAATGTATTTTTTTTATTTAAACCGGGTTTTCCTATTCATTTTTTCAAAAGTGATTTTCAAAGGGGGGACCGCCCCCCTAAATTCAAAAGTTCGGGGGAAAAAAAAAAAGGTTTAAAAGTGATCCGGGGGTTGTGAAATTCAAATAGTTTTGGTGATCGAGCCAAAATTTAAAAATTTTTCAAAAATTTTGGGCCCCAGTTTTATCCCAAGGGCCCGAAAAAAATAAAACAAAGTAAAACGTATTACAATTAAAATTAAAAGGTATTTTTGAAAGGGACTGCCCTCCTCGATTTTTTCCCTGGGTTTCCCCGTTGAGCCACGACCCAAAAATCTAGGGGCAGTGGTTTTTAGGGGAAGTTAAATGCCCCCCGGCCCCCATTTCGTGAAATTTCTAACAAAGAAGATTTATTTGGGGGAGATTTTGCCCCTTCGGTGGGGTTTTTTTTCCCCCGAAAGATTGGGTTACTCCCTGATTTGCTGTTCCTGGGGTTTTTGGGAAAACCCCAAATTTTTTTGAGTGGGAAAACGCTAATAAATCAGTTTTTTTTTTTTCGTTTTTTTTTTTTTTTTTTTTAAAAGTTTTTTTTTTGTTTCTTTCTTTTTTTTTCTTTTATTTTCTTTTTTTTTTTCTTTTTTTTTTCATTCCCCAAACCCCCTTTTTTTTTAAAATTCGATTCATTCATAAAAAATTTATTTTAATATCCTTTTTATTTTTATCAAAAATTTTTTTGGGTATTTAATGCATTGTTGTAATTTAAATATTTCAAATATTTACTTTAATGTAGTTCATTGTTGTGTCTGCATCTTTTGTAATTAGATTTTTTTTGTTGTCCTCCTTTTAAGTCAGTTTTTTTTAACCCGGAAAAAGGATAGACGTTAAATAAATAAATAATAAAAAAAACCATCAAAAACATAATTAATTAAAAATACAACAAAAAGGGGGGTGTTAATGTTTTTCTTTTAAAATGCATGGTGGCAGCAAGGACGGGGTCCCGGGTCTTCGGGCCGGGCCCGGCGTACCGGCATGCGACGACTTTTTAAAGGGGGGTATTACTCCCCCAAAAATTTTTTTTTTTACCACTACTGTTTCCCATAAACATAAAAACTACCTAAAAGACTGTTTAAAAAAATTTTTTCTTGCAAACCCGTTTATTTTTTTCAAAGAATTTTTTAAAGCTTTTTTTATCCTGGGGAAAATTAAACGAAAAAGGGGTTTTGGAATATTATGAAAATCAGCTTTAACCTGCTTATTTTTTTTTTCCGCTTTTGATACTGGGAAAAAATACCAATCTAAAATGAAAAGCTTTACAAAATCGTATCTTGAAACTGTGCACAAATACACTCAAAAAACGCAAAAATTTTGCATTCCAAAAACACACCCCTTCTTGGATTCAACATTTTTGAACCCCCCAAAACCCGTTTTCCCAAATTACAAAAAAAAACATATCAAAATTTTCAGAAACGGGTGGCGAGTACTCCCAATTTTTTTGGATCAAAATTTTTCCAAGGTTTTCGGGGGATAAAGATCTCCCAATGTTTTTTTCTTTTTGGGGGTTTTTTTTTTTACCGATGGGACCCCTAGCTCGAAAATTTCCGCCTTCAAAAATTTTCCCAAATTTGACACCTTTTCGCGGGTTTGGGCCCCTGAATAGGGGAAATTTTCCCCTCCCGAAAATAATTTGGGGAGCTCGGGGGCCCTCGTTTTGGGGAACCCCTTCCCTTTTACTACCCCCCGACGGCGACGGGCAAAGGGCAAAACCCGGGCCCGGGTGATGACCCCAGAAAGGAGAAAAACCACGCCTTGGGGGGAAAAAAACCCCTTTCCCTCCCCCAAAATCTTGTTTTGGTGGGTTTTTACCAGCACAGGCCCGTCCACCCCCCTTTTCCCACCCGGTCATCCCTTACGTCCCCCCCCTTTGTCTTGATTAGCCCCCCTTTTCCTAAAATGAGACTTTTAAACAAAATTTCCCAAACAATCCAATCCAAGTCTGATAATTTTTTTTTTGGGTAATGGGGGGGCCCAATAATTTTTTTGTTTACTTTCTAATTCATTACTGTAAGTATGCGCCATGTGCATAATTTCGTTTTAATAACCTGGAAAATTTTTCAATTTTTGTGGTGAAATTTGGAAGTTACATAAAGAAACGAACGTTTGAGATGTTGTAGGCTTTCACGGCCCGTAGATGTCTTCTGTATGATCCCTGGGCTGTTTCGTCGTGTCGATGATGAGGCACTGCTCGACGTTTCGCCACCCATGTTGGGGGCTTCTTCAAAAATTTGATGATGATTCTTGAAGAAGCCACCAACATGGGTGGCGAAACGTCGAGCAGTGCCTCATCATCGACACGACAAACAGCCCAGGGATCATACAGAAGACAGAAAACAGAACGTTTGTTGAAATTTTATGGATGTGGCAATCAATTGTACAGATCTTGTTGGTCTGGACTCATCCGAATGGGTTTGAACCCGCGACTTCGCCAGTGGTGTAATATCCCAAAATTATTTATGGATATTCGCTCTCTTCTGGGTAAAGTACATCATTATGTACAATGGGGGGGGGGGGAGGCACTTGCATCTATTTAGTTTCTTTGAGTGTGATAAGAGTAATTAAACTAATTTTATGCATATTTTTTATAAGATTTGTTAGTGGTGACTGGTGATGATTGGTGTGATTATATTCAGTAACGACATTGGATTTTCCCATTTGTAGCAAGAGACATACGTATACCCTGAACTATTTTAGGTATACTGAGGGGTAGTAGATATTTCTTATTGGGTATACCCACGTATACCCCACATTACCCCACGTGGACTTGGGCCCGGCTACATCGCGCATGCCCGAACTATTCAAAGTCCCCCCAAAGTCGCACTCATGACGCATACTACATTATAGTGCTTGATGCAAGGTGCTGTTGTTTTGTTTGGATAGTTCGGAAAGGGTTTGGTGTAGTGTAGTGTGCTTAGCTTCTTGTGCTGTCCAGTTCAGTTCTCAGGGGCTCAAACCTGATGTTTACCCACCCAGGGTGCTAGCGAATCGCAGGAATGGAGCCGAGGGAGCTAATCTCCATAATTCAGTATAACGTGCAGTGGGCAAAGTCCACCAACCAGCGGTCCCTGCCTCGCCCAGACTGGGCCGGCTTTAGCAGTCAAGGCAATGCAGTGTATGATGCTAACCCATAGTCACCGGTGTAAAATATTCCTTGCGGCCTCTAGACCAGAGCCTGCTTTGCATCCCAGAGCATAACTCACCAAAAAGATACATAAAAATGAAGACACTTTTTCACACAATCGTAAACATTCTCAATATAAATAGAACACTCGACTCACGAATTCACGACTTTTCTTTTGTTTTTCGATGACGCGCGGAACACCCCTAGCGGTTGCGCGGCACACTGACACAGTTCCGTGTTGACAGATGGCTATCAAACACGCGTGGGAAGCTGTTAGTCCCTGGGTTCGAGTCCGGATCGCGCGGGGGCGCTTGAACTATGTGGACGTCCGGTCTGGTCTGTGGCATTGCACTTGCACGTCATGCAACGAGTGTACAACACGTCAGTGTGCTCCTTCTGATGCTTGATTGTGCCAACATAATATCACGTAGTCAATTTTAGTATTTAAGTAATCTTCCGCGTAATCTTCAGGGTACCGGAGAGTTTTTATTTTGACGGGGGGGGGGGGGGGGGGGAGCTATTTTAGTCGACCATGCATTGTATTTAGGTTTATATGGAATGCTCTCAACAAGTTTTGTAAGCTTAACACGATCAATGGCAATTTTAGATTACTTACATTCATATAGGAAATTTTTAACATTTTTTTTAGGGGATTGATCTTTTTTCACCTATTTCGTTGTATTTTAGTTTTGGTCTTAATCAA
>JAMZAV010009262.1:0-24691 GCA_024449915.1 Sweltsa coloradensis | reverse complement strand
ATCTTTTAACCTTTGGCAGTTTTTCTCTGTACTTTTTCCCAAATTTCCATTATTCACATTTTTTGACAATATTTGATTTGGGGTAAAATGACAGCTTATTTTATTAAAATTAAATATGAACCTGAATTATAAAACGACCTAAGTCCATTTTTTTGTAGTTCTGGATAAACAAAAAAAATTTCCCCCACTTTGTGTCTTGTTTTACAATTTTTTCCTTTTTACATTTTTTTAGTAACCCTCTTTTAAATTATTTCCAAAACAAAATTTTAAAAAAAATTAAAATTCCGGGGTAATTCACTTAAAAATTCCAAAATTTAGGCGTTTTTATAATTTAAAAAAAAATTAAATCTAATGTTAAAAAATAGGAAAAATTTTAATGACGAAAATATTTAGAATTTAAATTTTATTAATCACAAAAAGAGGGAAAAAAATAGTTTTTATTTTTGTTATAATTATGAATAGGTGGGTCCCTAAATTTGTACCGATTGTAAAAAATCTACCCACTTACTTCATTATGAGATTAATACTAAATTTTAGGGCCCCAAACCAAATTTTTTGAATTTACATGATTTTAAAAATGAACTTAAAAAAAAGCAAAATCTTAATAAAATGTTTGACTTCTCGTATAAAAAAAAATAAAAAATTCAGATGTATAATGAAACTAAATTCAGACTTCAGAGACAAAAGTACCCGCCTGAGGTCTAGCGCCTAAAAGCGGGAGACCGGGTTAAATCCGGTTTGGGGCGGACTTTTTTAATTTCGATAGTAGTAAATAAAAAATCCCACGTCAAGGGTGTTTAAAATTAGCAAACTGTATGCAAAAAAAGAACAGGGGAAAAATATTATTTTTATGTTTATTAATTGCTATCCATTAATGACAAGTTAACTAAACATACAATTTTTACATAACATCCAGGCTTTTAATTTTTAGTTTTAATTAATTAACAGTCAGAAAGAAAGTAAAAAACAAATTACCATTTTGTGCTAAAAGGGTCGGCTTGGGTGTGCTCTAAATTTAATGTTTTTAATTAATTAATTTTTAAATTAAATTTTAAATTTTAAAATTTTTTTAAAATTTTGTTGATCGTGATAGAAAATTCTACTTTAAAAACCTGGGAAATTCCCAGATTAAATTCTGAAACATTAGAAACATTTATGTACAGAGGCGTATCCATTGGAATTTATTTTTAGATTTAGAAGCCAGTTTACTGATCTAGGAATTGGGACAATTTTTAAAAGTAAAATTGAAGCAATGATAATGAATCAAAGAGCAAAAAATGATTTTACTATATTGTAGTTATGTTTGTGTTTGTGAATGTAATTACCTCATAAGCTTTATAATGATTTGCTTTCTCTTTGTTTGTTCATTTTTGCTTTGATTATGATTAACAATGTATTTTCAATATATTTTTGCCTAGATTGTTGGTTGCCCCAATGAGGGAAAGCTTGCAATTTGATTAGTGTCCTTATCATTGCTGTGATCAGTTGACATGAATTTTTAATAATTATATATCTGAATAATTATATATATGGCAGATTGAACAAAAATGAAGATTGAACCCAAGAATAAAGATTCGCGTTCGGGGTTCTTCGCGAAAGTTTGTTTTCCCTGATTTGCGTCGATTTTGGCAAACCTCATATTCGTTTAGTGGATCGTCTATAAATCGTTTTTCTTTTCGTTTTCTTTTTAATTTTTTTTTTTCTTTTCTTTTTTTTCTTTCTTTCTTTTCTTTCTTTCTTTCTTTTCTTTTCTTCTTTTTTTTCTTTCCTTATTTTTCTTTTCTTTTATCTCCACCCTTTTTTAATGATTATCATTGAATGCATATAATATCATAAATTTGTTCCCAAAATTTTGTGTTTAAATGCTTTGTTGTTGTAATGCTACTATTTCAAATATTTACGAAAATGTATTTATGTTGTTTCTGCATTTTATGTAATAGATTTATTTAGTTTCCTCCTTTGTAAATCAGTTTTTATAATGAATAGGATAACTTTAAATAAATAAATAAATTAAATAAATAAATAAATGTCCTCATGAAAATCAGTTTTGTGACTGAATGGGTTCGACTCTAATACGAATGTATGCACTTTTTTAAATTTTAATTAATTTAGAGTTGCATGGATTCACCAATAGAAACACAGGATATTATTTTTCCGAGAGGATAATCACTTATAATTTTGGGAGTGGGCATATCTCTAAAATATTCAGTTTCTTCACTCATACAGGAAACGCTCTATGGGTTTATTTTCGTGTTTATAAAGGAATAACGACGTGGATTTGAAATAAAAACCGGCTGAAAACCCAAGTCCCACCTGCCCCGAGAGGAACAACGGAACATGTTTGATTGTTCCGGTCGTCGGTATTACGTGCCACGTGTTGCACCACCCACGGTGGCCAGACCACACGTGCGCGCGCACATAGGACGAGTGTTTAATGTGGGATTTGGTTCAGTCACTATCAAGACTAACAAGAATGAAGTCATGATCGAACCCCATTGTACATTTTTAAACTAGGTGCCCGTTAGGGCGCCGCAGCCAAACCGCGGTGCGCTACACACTCAAGCACCTTATACACCAGCAGAGTTGGGGTGATTTCGAGGTGTTACCCAGCCGTCATGTAACGTGATGTGAAAATTGAAAACTATCACAATCGAGGGGATTTAGGTACCTGACAACACATGCCAATTTTATTGGGGTACGATTATTCCTTCTTGGTGAAAAAATGGCTTGAAACTGCTCAAAACACTTTAAGGATGTTTGCTACTGCTACTGCTACTGCTACTGCTACTGCTAACATCTAATACGTCGGCCCGCGATTCTGACCAGACGGGTGGGAAATACAATGTTCATATTTTACATGGACATTAAGGTTATAGAAATATAGGGCTCTTTTTAAAAAAAAAAGTTGAAAAAGTTTGTTGGAAGGCTTCCAAAAAAAGGGTTTTAAAATAAGCCTTAACACTAGGCATACAATCAACAAGTAACCATAGTTACTTTACACTTGTTGACGGTATAAGCAGAGTTAGGCGGGAAAGACGATACGTTAACAAATGGCGGACATTTTAAATTTTGCTTCTATGTGTGAAACCGAGAAAAGTTGTCATTATACTCTCATAAAACAAATCAGAAACCGTCCCTGGCCTAGGCCCAGATGTGGAAAATTATTTATAATGCAAAAGTGTAGGTCTAAAGTTCCATTTGGCTATAGGACTAGTAAAATAATACTTACATACATGTTTGACAAGCCTAGCCAACCCTATGCCAGCACAACATTGTTCGATATGAGCTTGCTCATCTGGTTTGTTACATAATTGCAACAATCAAATCTTTTCATACAACTCGTCTTTCGATTGGCCCGCGTTTATGAAGGCACTGCCATCTAAAATAAATATAGAACTTTTTCGGCTCTTTGCTATACGCAAATCTTTTTAAAGTGTTTGGATTTCGTGATACCTTTAAACATAGACACCCTATATAATTGGCTAGACCAGCGTCGGTGGTCCACTTCCGGTACAATTAGAAGCCATCTTAAAATGACAGTTTACATGTTAATCAAATGGGAGCGATTTGTGGCCAAATAGTTCTCAAGATTCCCGCCGGGTTAAACAGGTAAGCATACTAGCCTTTAACACCAAATGATTACTAAATTCCCTTATGCAATCACTTCGTATTGTTTCTTTTTGTTAATACCATGTTTGCACAAGCTAAAACCATATCAAACAATCCAGTAAAATACTTTATTGCATTAAAAAAAGCATAAATTAAAACACCAAAATCGCCATTTTAAAAATGGGCCGGTTGAGTCTTCAAATTTGCTACGCTCGCGCCTGTGCGGAGGTATAGGAGACTGCTAATCTAGCCTACTATGGGGGTTTTAAATTTCAATGCTTTCAACTCACAACCCATGACGTTTTCCACGATACCGTTCAAGAATACCAATTCCTTCGAAAGGGAAACGACTTCGTTTTCAAATTGCGTTTTCAACTCATCTCCACGAACTCAAGAATTGGGGTCCAGTCCTTATACCGTCGTTATACCATGGTTATACCACCTATACCCAGGATGTACATGAATCCGGGTCTAGATATTTTACATCCTATATTGTTACTGCTAATACCATAGAATTTAAATCAACCTTTGATAAAAATATTATATTTTAACAAATAATTTTGTAATGGAACTAAAAAATAATGAGATCACACACATAACAAAACTTGTAAAAAATACAGCCAAACCTTACACACTAAAAAGGAAGAGATCTAAAAAAAGGGCCAAGTCATCTACCCTTCCACATAAACGTACAGTGTCCCATAACAGCATCCTCGAAAAGCTTGGCAAAATAGAATTTGCATGTTATTAATTTAAATTAATTAGAAAAAAAGAACTTGGATAAACTATTACGTTAAAATTAATAATCGAAAATTCTATTTGCCAAGCTTTTCGAGGATGCTGTTATGGACACTGTACGTTTATGTGGAAGGGTAGATGAGCTTGGCCCTTTTTTTAGATCTCATTCCTTTGAGTGTGTAAGGTTTGGCGTATTTCTACAAGTTTTTGTTATGTGGTGTTCAACTTACAACCAGCAAAATTAAATACATTTTGTGCTCGTTAGTTGCGCCGCAGCGAGCTAGTACCCAGGGGGCCCCTTAGTAGCAAGCGAGTTGGGGTGTTTTCGAGGTGTACCCAGCCGTCAAGAAACTTGAAATGATAAACACAATCATCGGATTGTTTAGGTACATGACAAAATACATGCCAATTTTGGTTGGTGTTCGAACAATTTATTCTTGGTGAAAAAATGGGCTGAAACGTGCTCAAAAATGTCAGTTAATCCTCCTCCCCCTCCTCCTCCTCCTCTTCCTCTTCACTACTCCTCCTCTCTAGTAGTAGTATAGTGCCAATTAGTAAGTTTCATAACCCCGAACCCAGCGATTCTGACTAATCAAGTCGGTCTACAACGTTCTGATTTTACCAATTTTGTAGTATAGTAGTAGTGTAGTAGTAGTAGTAGTAGTAGTAGTAGTTAAATAGAGTAGTAGTAGTAGTAGTAGTAGTAGGTAGTAGTAGTAAATAGTAGTATAGTAGTATTAGTATTAATATTTTTTTTGCACATTAGCTAATTTAGTAGTATTACCATACATGGAACACAAATTTAATACAATTACAGAGCATACAATGGTTTACAGTGAATGTTAAAGTAAATGCACATGAACAATCAAAAACTATATACTTAAACCCTTTTGATATAAGATTTTACCCTTTTCCTGTCACGTCCTTGGCCACCATTATAAAAAGCACTCGGCGAGCTTAAACAGAACATAATTTGGTGTCGTATAAATACTTGAAAATTTGCACAGAATGAATTTCAAAAAGTGTGTTGAAGTTGAAAAAATCATTTGTTTTGAAACTTGCGCCGTTTTTTGGACTATATTTAAAAAAAAGCGAGGGTCGAAGATAGGGTAAGATTTTACTTTTCAGTCATTAAATAAATTATTTTAAATAGTTTTTAAAATTTTCAATAGCATATTTTTGTCAATTTCGCCCTTTTACTACCACATATCGAGACGCACGAGGCGGCATATTAAAGTAGATGGCAGCGATTTGTAGTCCAAATATTTTTCAAAAAAGGCTGTCAGGTTTACAGGCCTTTAACACCATGAAAATGATACTAAATTCCCTTATGCAATAACGTCCTATTGTTTCAGTTAGTTTCATTCCCTGTGCACAAGCTATAAAAACCATATCAAACCATCCAGGAAAACTATTCGCATTTTTAAAAAAAAAATTGGATGAGCGTGGCGAGCGAAGCGAAGATTCCATTCTACTACATCGGAGAAAAAAATACGGAATGTTTTTCTTTGTCTTTTTGTATTTTTGTTCGTTTGTTCGATTCCGGCTAAACCGATACTCTATAGCGATGAAATTTTCTGAAGACCTTCGAAATTTTTGAACTTAGAACTGCCACGTTTTTGAGCGCCATCAAAATATTATTATTTCGATTTTTTAAAACTTTCTTCGCCTTACAACGCCTACATGCTTTATCCGATTGTAATTATTTTTTCACAGAATAGTCTGGGTTGTTCACAAAATTTAAAAAGGCAAAAATAGTAGGAAGGTTTCAATGGCAAAAATGTTCATAGGGTCAAGAAAAGCGATACAGAAGGGGAGCCCCGAAAAATGTCCTTTAGGATTCAAAATGGCGGCCATGAATAAATAGGCCCATTTTTTAACTATTTGAGTGTAAAAAGACGGTAAATAATGTTAGGGGCAGGTGGTACATGGCAAAAAATATTCTTAAGATGTAAAAATGGTTACAGTGGGAAGAGCCATAAAAATGACCTTTCGATTCAAAATGGCCGCCATGTTTGAAAAAATGTATTATTTTACTTTTTGGAATATAAAATTACTGAAAATAATGATAAAAGGTGCCACTTTGCACTAGGGTCTTCTTTAAAATTGTAGAAAAAGTTTACAGAGGGGGAGCCAAGAACAATACCTCTTAAAATTCAAAATGGCGGCCATGAATGATAAGGTGTACAAATTATTTTCTGATTTTTAATGTAAAAAGAGGGCAAATAATGATATGAAGGTGCCCTTGAAAAACGTTGTTTAGATGTCAAAAAAGGGTTTTTTACAGGGGGGGAGCCAAGCAAAACACCCTACGACCCAAAAGGGGCCCCCCACGAATCACAATTGCGTACCTTCTTAGTTTCAATTTGAATGTTAACAGACGGTAAATAATGATGAAAGGTGCCATTGGGCAAAATTACTTCGAAATTTTTGTGTTGGTTTACAGTGGGGGACCCCAAAAAAAAATTTCAGACGATTAAAAATGGTCGCCATGATTGAAAATGTGTATTGTTTCCTATTCGAAGTGAACAGACGGCAAATGATAAAAAAGCCACGGCCCAAAACATTTTCAAGATTTTGTTATGGTTTACAGGGGGGGGCCAAGAAAAAACCCCTTAAAATTCAAAATGAAATAAAAAAGTATTGTTTCCTTTTTTCCCTTGATCACATTTAAAAATTAAAATTTAACGTTTTCCAAATTAATAATAAGATTTTAGTGAAAAAAAAAACATGTGGGGCCTACGAGTTTTCTAAGACGTGGACATTTGAGCACTTTTCCTTACTTTTTTGTACATTTTGAATTGACGTTATAATAATAATAAAATAATAATAATTATTAATTTATAAAAAATAATAATAAAATAAAAATAATAATAATAATAATAATAATAAAAATAAAATATGTCTTCATCCTCAGAAATATGAAATATGAGAAAATAATATATAAAGTGCAAACATGCGGGTAACGGATGAAAAACCCACCCATGAATTAAAGAGTTTTATATATTTATCCTTAAACTTTTTTAAAAGTCTAAAATAACTTTCTAAGACGGGGATTTTGGTGGTAGCAGTTCAGTCGGCAGTTGGAACATAGCATGTACAAGGAAAGCCGGCATTTTTGCATGGGCATCGGTGTTTGCATCCTTTTTCCTTTTACCCTTTCTAGCTCTCTGCAGCAGTCCAATCTGGGGCGCTAGTCCATTTGGAGCCAACTCCACCATTAAAGAACCATCCCCTTTCTTTAGGTGATGAAAAAATTTGGGCGTAAAAGTATCAGCACTTCCCCCAAAGATGTCCCCCTTGAAAAGCAGCACGCTGAATGTGAATGAAGGCCTTGAGGGGGAGGAAGCTGTCAACATTTGTTCCCGATGTGAAAAGGTTTTTCCCTTTCTTCATTATTTTTCCACATCCGTGTGGGTCGAAAAAAGAAAACATAACGTTCTAAGACGTCTTGAGGGGTTTTGGAAACGTTCTGCAACGGAAAGGGAAAAATTTCTTTCTTGTTTGTATTTTGTTTTTGTTCTTGTAACTTCCCCATTACCGGGAAAAGGGGAACGATTTTTCAAAATCCCCACAAAAAGCAAGATTTGTTTTCCATTCTCGCAAATCACCTGGTACACTTTTTATTTTGCAGTAGTTGGAAACGGGGTTTCCTTTATCGACATTCAAATGCTGAGGCCGCCATTGCTAGTATTTCAGGGTTTCTCTTAAAGGGGCGAGGCCGTTTTCGACCCCCCCCCCCCCCCCCCCCCCCCCCCCCCCCCCCCCTTTTTCCCTCCTTTCTCCCAAAAGAGCAAGAAAAATGTTTTGGAATTTGGGAAAATTTTTCGATAATGTCAACCAGCTGTTCAAAATTTCCTGTCCGTTGCAGAACGTTTCCAAAAACCACTAAAGAGCTAGAAGATTTTTCATAATACTTTTTGTTTCTTTTGTACGACGCCCCACACGGATGTGGGAAAGCAAGAAGAAAGGAAAATCCTTTTACATCGGGAAATTTTAAATTGTTGACACCCTTCTCCACTAAAACGCACTGCAGCTTCACATTCAGCGTGTGTTATCAAGGGGGACTCTTTGGGGAAGTGTGATCTTTTTCACCAAATTTTTTCATCAACTAAAGAAAGGGGTGGGGGCTTGAAATTGGAGTTGGCATCAAAAAGGAAACTGCCGGAGATATGGGATTGCAGAGACTTTTTAAATGCCGGTAAGAAAAGGGTGATACACATGCTCATGCAAAAGAGCCGGCTTTTCCCCGTACATTTCATGTTCCAAATGCCGGCTGAAATGCTGCAACATCAGGGAAAACCCAGTCTTTGAAATTATTATAGACTTTTAAAAAAAATTTTGGGGTAAATAATAAACTCTTTAATTTAAGGATGGTTTTCATCTCGTTTCACTATGTTACACTTTATATATTATTTTCCCCTATTTCATTTCCTGAGGATGAACCACGTCAATTCAAAATGTAACAAAAAAAGTAAGGAAGAGGGGTTTAAATATCCAGTTATTAGAAAACTACAAAGAAGTTTTGTTTTTCATTAAATATCTTATTAAATGGATCATAGAATATAGGAAACAAAATACATTTTTCAATCATGGCGGCCTTTGAATTGAAGGGATATTTTTTCTGGCTCCCCCCCCTGTAAACCTATACAGCATCTTTAAAATGTTTGGGGAAGTGACCCCATTTTTTTTATTTGCCGTCTGTTCACATTCGAATAGGAAACAATACCACTTTTCAATCATGGGGACCATTTTTAATCGTTAATGAATTTTTTTTTGTCCCCCACGTAAACCATACACAATATCTTGAGAGTATTTTTGCCAAGGGGGGGCCCCCTCCTATCATAATTTTCCCCTCCCGTTAACATTCAAAATTGTAGACTAAAAGGTACGCAATTATAATTCGTGGCGACCATTTTGGTGTAAGGGCTATTTTTGCTTGGGGCCCCCCCCTTGTAAAACCCTTTTTTGAATTAAAAAAAAAGTTTTGCCAAGGACACCTTCCCATCATTATTTTTGCCTTTAACATTAAAAAACAGAAAATAATTGATACACCTTTTCATTCATGCCGCCATTTTTTAAATTTTAAGAGTATTGTTTTTGGCTCCCCCCATGTAAACTTTTCTACAATCTTCAGAAGATCCTAGTGCTAAATGACACCTTTTTTCATTATTTTTAGTATGTTTTATTCCCAAAAAGTAAAAAATACATATTTTTTTAAAAATGGCGGCCATTTTAAAACGTAAGGGTTATTTTTTATGGCTCCCCCATTGTAAACCATTTTTTAAATCTTTAGAATATTTTTTTCCTGTAGCCCCTTTCTAACATTATTTACCGTCTTTTTACACTCAAAATG
Source organism: Sweltsa coloradensis (assembly GCA_024449915.1). NCBI lineage: Eukaryota > Metazoa > Arthropoda > Insecta > Plecoptera > Chloroperlidae > Sweltsa > Sweltsa coloradensis. The sequence goes on along the minus strand of JAMZAV010009262.1, from coordinate 14,988 downwards.
GTAAATAATAGGCCTATTCAATTTATGGCTGCCCTTTGAATCCTAAGGGCATTTTTTTGTGGTCCCCCCCTGTATCGCTTTTCTTTTTACCTTATGAACATTTTTGCTAAATGAAACCCTTTTACTATTTTTTTTCCGTTTTTTCTTGGGTCCATCGATGAACACCTGTACAGAACCTTTATTTTATGAATTGATATATCGTGTGAAGTTTGAGCGTAATCAAAAAATTTTTTCTCACAAAAATCGCAATTAACGATTTTTAAAGACGCAATGCTCGCTTATCAACCGTCCAACTGGCGTTTAGTTTGAAAAACGCCCAATTCCGGGAAAATGTAAGGTATTGTTAGACCTAGATCAAAGGGAACTAGGCAAGAACAACAATAGTCTATTTTTTTCATTTTTTATGACGAAAAGCCCCAAAAAATTAGCCTCGGCCTAAGGGAACCATGATTAAAAAAGGGCTAATCATTCCAAAGGATGCCTAGCCCCCCGTGATAACAGAAAATTTTTGAAATTTCCAAGAAAAGTGAAACAAATGATGCTAAATTATTTAATTACCGCCTTCAAAAACAACAAAATAAAAGGAATACAAAACATTACAGGCGGAAAGTCCATGCTACCAAAGGCGAGTAAACAAAATCGAGTTTACAGTCCCAAGGGGTCCCTAGCTAAGGGAAACCCAAAGAGACAACTATGAATTTGGGCCTTGCCTTAATGTCAATCGGACGTGGTGTTCGATGCTTCTACGGTAGCTCCGCTCTGTAAACACCCCTCGCATTCTAAGCGCACAAAACGTGAACATACTTTCATCTACCAGTGACTTCTGTCAAACTCCGGGTCGTTCAGATCTGCCCTCTCCGTCGTGCACGCACACACACAGCACACAGCACGTACACAACACTATATGTGAGATTTATCAATTACATCCTCATCTCATGTTCGGAGGCAAGATTCGTAAAAGTATATACTTGCTTTGGATGGTTTGCAGGTGTTTATGTAACCAATATTGAAACGTGAACTCAACCGCCTTGACAGCTATTCTTAAAGCTAATACGTAGTAACTTTAGGTTAGCCAACATTAAGATGTGTTATGCTGTACCTTTTCCGTTTGAGGTGTTATGTTCTTTGTTTTGCCGTGAAGAACGACGCGTTGTCAGTCCTGTCTCCCTGTGATTGTGATATGACTTCACATTTTTTTTTTTACTTTCTATATTTTATAATATTGTTGTTGATGGAGAGCATTTTAGTACAAGACGCAATATTCACTACACAGATCGCATTCAAATATGTGGATCAATACTTGTTATTCTCTTAAATCTCACTTCGCATATTGTCACACCTAGTGCATAATCTTTCAACAGTAGTAACCGTGTAAACTTAGTTTGACGCTTATCAGCTTATGTTTAAATAACCGGCATGTGACTCCGTCATGTAATTGTAGTGAACTCTTATTTTAGATTCAATTAGTCCTAGTCAAGTCAAGTAATTTTCATTGTTAAAAGGAGTTCAGTAAGTACGCTACACCACACTACATGGGTGGTATGTTACCTCCACACTACATGGGTGGTATGTTACCTCCACACTACATGGGTGGTATGTTACCTCCACACTACATGGGGGGTATGTTCCCTCCGAACTAAAATGGGTGGTATGTTACCCACCCACTCCCAGGGGGGTAGTTACCTCCGCATACATGGGTGGTATTTTTCCCCCCACACTCCCATGGGTGGTATGTTACCTCCACATCATGGGGGGTATGTTCCCTCCCCCACTACAGGGTGGTATTTTACCTCCCCCACTACATGGGTGGAAATTTTTTTTTCCCTTCCAACTTTTCCCGGGTGGTTTTACCCCCCAAAAATCCCCAAATTGGGGGTGGTATGTTACCCAAAACACTACGGGGTGGTAGTTACCCCACATACAGGGGTGGTGTTACAAAAACCAATAACTCCCCTTAAAGTTTTCATAAAAAAAAGGACTGTGACAAGTTTTAATATGAATATTGATACAAAATTTTACTTTATTAAAAAGGAAAAAGCTCTAAAATTTTAAAGTTTGATCAAGTTGCTCTAACTGGGGCCTTTTGAAAATCCACAAAAAAAAAACCCCAACCACAAATGCCTTTAAAAATATAATGAATGGCCACTCCCTTTCTAATTTTTTAAGGGGTTTTACTTTTCCCAACATACTCCCCCCTTTCTTTTTAAACATAAAAAAGACAGAAAATAAAACAAAAAATTTTTTTCCCATGACAGTTACTGGGGGGATGTTGCCCATCACTCTTGCGGCTCGTGTGCGAATTGCTCATCTTCACTGCTTTGTAGGCCCGGGAAGATTTGACACTTCTGGGGGAAATATAGCCGTTGTATAGGACGACCAAGATTCCATGCGGCGTCTTAACCCCGACCCACCCCTGAGTTCCGTCTTTCCCGGGTGAAGATCCAACACTTTTGCCTTGGGCCCAAGTCCAGTCTTTTTTTTGTGGGCCCTCCCACAAGCCAATCTCGCCGACTGATAGTTTCCGGGGTTTTCTTTCATTCCCTTTCCCCCGCGTTGTACCATTTGCCCCAAAATACTTTTTCCAAATGGGCCCTTCTTAGATGGTCAGGGGCCCAATTTTGCTTAAAAGGGAAAACGGCGTTGGAAACCTTCAGATTCCAACATATCTAAACGGGCACTTTCTGTTTGCGAAATCTTCAAAAAACACCCCCCGGAGTTAAAGGTATCAAATCGTTATTTGCCCTGTAATGTAGGTGAGGGGTCCCCCATTGATGACTGCCTCAGCATCACACAATACTGTAAAAAGTCTTCGTAGTTCAAAGAAGACTTTCCTACCCAGGGCGTTTGAGTTTTCCTTTTTACTGGGGAAAATGAGTCGCTCCCCCCAATCCTCCCCCCCATGCGGCTGATGGGGGGTTAAATTTTCCAGTGAATTTTGCCCACTGCAAATTTCATTCTTCCCCTTTAAATCCCACCCAAAACTTTGAAGAGCTTTAGCACACCCAAAAAAATTTGGGTCCCGTTGTCGCTAAAACCCCGTGGGTGGGCCCTTTCCCTCGGCGACCCACAAATTTTTCCCTTACTGACTGAAAAAAAGCCTCAGGCTGAGTGAGGTTTTACAATTTCCAAGTAAATAGTCGGATACTGCAATGTAAACAACATACCCAAAAATTTTACTCTTATCCTAAGATACTTTGGGGCCCAAGTAGTTCCACCCCAAACCAATCTGAAAAAAATTCCCTGCGGGGGTTTATCTGTTTTGAGGTAATGGAGCGGGGTAAGTGGGTTAAACCCTTTTGGGCCCTCCCAAATTTTTTACATTTTGGGACTTTTAAACAGTTTCTTTTTATTGTTTGTCTGCTTTTCACAACCCAATTTTTTTTCTCGAAATTTTTCCATTAAAAAACTGTACTCCTGCGGACTGTTTTTTAAAAGATGTTTTTTCTCTGTTTGATCATATTCACCACTAGATGTTTGGGACGGTAGTAGAAACGGGGAATATGAAATCAATGAATATCACTTTTCATAGCGAGTCTTGTCTTCACTCGTAATAGCCGTCTACCCTTTAAATATTTTGAAGACCGCAACCCAAATTCCCTTCAAAAACAAAAAGATTCCTGTTGAATGGGGGATTAGTGGGATCTTTTTTCTGCTGCGTTAGCTCGTCGACTGTCGTGCCCCCTTGGGCACTAATCTTTTTGCGAGACTTTTTAAAAATTCTGAATCCATGCTGGCCCTTTTTCACAAACCCGATTGATGATGAGAACCTTGTTATTTTCCATGGGTCGTCTTCACCGGTGTCCGTGCATGGCTTTCATTACTTTTTTTTTTCTTTTTCAGAAAACCAAAAAATTTTTAACCCTTTCGTTGAATTTTTTCTCCCACGGCCTTTGGGGAAGAAATTTCTTTGAGCCACCGGCCCTCCCACCACTCGAATGTAAAAGGTCTTGTGAGGATCTCTGGATGGAAGACCGCAGGTTTGAGAGGTTGGTAAGCCCCCAAATTTTTCCGGTTTAGTAAAGATTGAATATCTTTTTTTCCCCGATTTCCAAGGGAAAGTCCCCCCATTCATCATTCCTCCGTATCCATGTAAGCTGTCGTTAAATCACCCCAAAAAGGGGGAAAAATCATTTTTTGTTTTTTAATGAAAAAGATTTCTGTACTGATTCCGAAAAGCGATTCCAATTAAAACAGCCTTTAACCCCAAATCGGGGGATTGTTGATTTCTTCGCGGGGCTATTTTTTAAATTTAGCTTGTATAATTTGTACAGAACTCCCTCGGGACGATCTTTTCTGAAAAAAATACCCCCAGCATAGCTACCCTTTGCATCAAAAAAACTATGGAACGACTGTGAACCACATAGTTTTCCACTTTCGCTTTTGGGGTTTTTGGGAAATTTTTAATATTCGAAAGAATCAAAATCTCGTTTACCCCATTTTAGAAACTTCATTTTTGGGTTCTTAAACCGGGGAGTACATCCCATCCCATCTTACAAACCCACATTTTTGCAGCTTTAGTTTTTGGTAGCAGATTACTGGGCAACAAATTCCTAGTGGGTCGAAAATTTTTTTGAGTCTAGAAAAAATTTGTTCGTTTTTAACTTCCTAAACAGTTTCGATGCTGGGTATATCAAAAATCAAACTGCCCCGGGATGACGACCCAATTAAACCCCCAAAAACAGAAGTTATTTTTGCCGTTTCCATTCAGAGCTTCATCTTTCGAATATTTCCCTTTCTTAGGTCCATTTTAGCGTCTTAAAAAACCTTTTTTACTGTTTCCCTCCCAAAATTTGGAAAAACTTCTTAAACGGGTATCGACGGAAGTTCCCAAAAATTGTCAAAAATAGAGCGAACCCTTGAATTTTCTTGGCAATGAGTTTTTTATCTTCAGGTACTTGGTTGTTCAAGTGATAATCTAGGGAAAATCCCAAGAAAGAAGGGGACTACAGTTGAGTTTCCAAAAAATACTCTTTTGTGTCTGAAAAACCTTAAATGGCACTTCATTTAAACACTCTCCCCCATAAAAAACCCCAGAAAAAACTCTGCCCCTTTTTGTGTATTTTAAATTTATGAGAAATGCCTTTTCGAATGTTTAAGTGGGCTTTCCAAATTTTTTCTCCGGAACTTTTTATCATTTAAAGGGATCAAATCTATGAGGTTTGAAAACCCCTTTTCCCGACAATCATTTTGGGAGGGGACTTTTTTGGGAAATTTTCTTTATGCATTTAAATACAGGGCGAATTTCGTTGTGAACCATTGGGTTTAAAACCCGGACGATGAGGGAAATAGTGACTTGGTGTTTCTATTTTCCCCCATCAGGTAATTTCCCCGATTATCCCTTTTTGAAACCCGTCTTTAAAAAATTCCCCGTAAATTCCAGTTTTTCCCTTCCCTTTTTTAATTTAAATTTAGGCAACAACAAGCCTTTTCCGGCAATTTCCCCATTTTTAGGTGAGGGGGGTGACCGTCAATCCGGGGAAAGCCACCAGATTTCCTCCCCCCTTCCCCGTGCGCCCACACTGTTTCAAAAAATGATTTTCGTTGCCCGCCGCGGTTTTTCCCTTTGGGAACCCTCCTTTTAGGTCGCTAATTCCAATGGATTCTAGCCCCATAAATCGAAAAAGATGCCTCACTGACTTTCATAGATGTCACTAACATTGATACGTTGATCTTCAGGGTGGGTTCTAATACGTTCCCCTCAGGTCCAACCTAGTTCCGTTTCTACTTTCGTCATACCATTTTCCAACTTGTATATACGGGCCAGGAGTATCTGTCCGTATACATCAGCTCCCCAAATAACAATTTAATGGCCAGGCCTACCCTTTTTTTATATCAAAAACCCAAATATGATTTGTTTTCAATTTGGGCATCCCTTCTCCTTTTTGCAAAAAAGTGGGATTTTCCCCCAAATCTTACTTTTGGGCTTAGGAAAATCAATGGAAAAAGGCCTACTAGATAACCCCCAGGCTCGAAAAGTTGGAGTTTAAACTTACAGAGACTTGGGGCCCGGGTTGGTACCACCCCAAAAAAGAATGGGGTTTATTGTCTCCTTACCATGAGAACAAACCAAACTGAATTTCTGTATTTAGTTTCATACCCAGGGGTTGAGATCCAGTATCAAAAGAGCCCCTAACGTCCGGGCCCCCTTCCCTAGTAACAACATAAAACCAAAAGATCATAAGAACAATGTCACTTTTCGATTGGTTTGACATTTAAAATTTGCACTGTCTTTCCAACTAGTAGAGAGGTATTGGGGAATTTATATTTTTATGGGGAAAAGGGAATTCAGGGAAAACATCAAAAACCAAAAGTTCTTGCACACAGAGAAACTAAGACAAACTTTGCTTCTTGGAAAATGAAATTTGAGCGGAAAAAGTAAAACAACATTTTTTCTGTGGAGTTTTTGTTTTTTATCGGGGGGGGGGATTTGGGCAAAGTCTTGTGCCCGGAAAAACAATCCCCGGGCTTTCGTGATGTTTCTCGGGCCCAAAAAACACACTTACACTATCGCCCTTAAAAAAGCCCTGCAGCTGTAGGGAAAAAACAAGTCATAAAAAAGTAGTTAGTCTTTTTCCCTTTTTTATGTTTTCTAGTTTCCCTGTACCGGTACAAAATTTTAGATTTTGGGTAGATCTACCTTATTCGCTTTCAATTCTCTGTTGAGGAATTCCATTAGACCGATAGGCGATTTCACCTGCCACAAACCCTGTATCGCTCCCCGAGACGATAACGAGTTCTCAGCCAAGCCCCAAGAGTTTATCAGGGACTTGACCTACAAGAGGAAATAGTACTGCAGGGACATTTATCGGTAGTCAAAACCCAGTGTATCTAATTCCCTTTAAAGACCCTTTTATTTTACAAAAGATGCTGGAAAACGGGTTTGGGGTTTTTCTTTTTTAGAGACGTTGCGATTTCAACTTTTAGAAACTCCCCTAACATAAAAATTTAAATTAAAAGGGTCCTCCTTTTCCCAATCTTTTTTTAGTGCAACTTTTTACCCTCGCATAGTTTCACCGGGCTGAGGGGTAGATCGACAAGTCGCTAGCACGAGTTCCAATTTTTTCATTACGAACAAATACTGGAAAAATTTTCACAAACATGAATTTTCGGTGTCCCCGTGGGCCCCCCTTAAAAAATGTGACCAGAAGTCAACCACCCTGGGGAGGGTTTACCATCAAAACCCTTTTTAAGTTCTTCTTAGGTAGAGTAAAGTCCGATTGGACCGGCTGTAACCCCCCCAAGTTGGGACCAAGACTTCCCCTATTTACATAAGTGAGAGGGTCTACCAACTTTTCCCCTTTCCTCTGCCGACGATCTTAATAGCCCCCAATGGCTTCGCTTTTTCCCTGGGGGAAATTTTAAACCTCGGCACACGTCATCATCCCGAAGACTTTTTAAATATTTAGAGGTTTTTCTGCCCCAGATCGGTAAAACCTTTTTCCCGGGTTTTTCTTTAAATTTAGAGACAAAGGTTTTCTTACTGGGGAAGTTCAGCAAGCTCCTGCTTTACCCATGAAGTGTCCCGGTAAAAGAAGCCCCCCCCCAGGGGTACGCATCTTCTTGAGTCGATCCATTTAATTTTCAAAAACCCCCTATCACAAGTCACGTCCCGGGGTCACCAAAAAAAAGTTACGAAAAAAAAACTTAAACCCCTTAAAGTCATAACTTTAAAAAGATCTGGACAAGTTTTAAAAATGAATATTATACTAATTTTCTTTTCAAAGGAAAAAAAACCTCTACAATTTAGTTTGATCAAGTTGCTCGTAACTAGGGGCCTTTTTAGAATACACAAATAAAAAAAAAAAGCGCACAAAAGCCTTTTAAATATAATGAATGGCCACGCCATCTCATTTTTAAATCTACATTTTTCCCAAAAGGTGGATGTTTCCTCCACCCCTACAGGGGGGGTATGTTACCTCCACATAAAATGGGTGGTATGTACCTCCACACTAAAATGGGTGGGGATGTTACCTCCACACTAATGGGTTTGGTATGTTACCTCCCCACTACAGGGGGGTATGTTACCCCACATACATGAGGGTATGTTACCCCACCCACATGGGTGGATGTTTCCTCCAATGGTTGTTCACTCAAACGCGAACACAGACGACTCCGACGATACAAAAAATACACTTGACAAAAAGACATTGACAAAGACAACGACAACGAAACGACAACGACAAGACAACGACAACGACAACGACCGACAACGACAACGACAAGACAACAAGAACAACGAACTTGCGGGGCTAGGGGCGGTGGGGGTTGGTAGAGTGGGGCGGGGATATGATAGCGGTTTACAAAATTCATGTGTTTAAAGTGATTAAAATTTGAGTAAAAGGTAAAATTTGTGGTGAGCTAGCGGGGAGCGAAGATTCCATTTAATACACCGAAGAAAAAAAACCGGAATGTTTTTTTCTTTTTTTTTGTATTTTTTTTCTGTTTTTTAACGGAATCCGGCTAAACCGATACTCCAATTGCGATGAAATTTTTTGGAGGCCTTCGAAATCTTTGACCTTAGAACTGCCACGTTTTTGAGCGCAATCGAAAAATTATTTCTCATGAAAATCGCAATTTTACGATTTATTTTTTATTTTTAAAAACCTTCTTCGGCTTATAACACCTACATGCTTTATTCGATTGTAATGCATTTTTTACAGAACCTTAATTTTATTAATTTATATATTTGTGTGAAATTTGAGCACAATCAAAACATTATTTCTTATGAAAATTTCATTTTTACGATTTTTTCGATTTTTAAAACATTTCTTCGACTTTTATCACCTACATGCTTTATTCGATTGTAATTATTTTTTTACAGAACCTTAATTTTATGAATTCATGTATTGGTGTGAAATTTGAACGCAGTTGAAAAATAATTTCTCATAAAAATCGCAATTTTACGCCTTTTTTTCGTTAAAAAAAATTACGCTCATCCAACAACGCGCCTGAAAAAGCGTTTTCGAAGCTTCCAAGTTAGAGTCAATCCTTATACCCATATGCCGGCTGATCCAAACAAAGAAATAAGTGCCGGGGGTTTGGTAATGAGAAAGCAGAGGCAACCCCCGACATTGTCTTTGGGAAAGGGCCTTGATATATTGATACTTTGGGGCATCAAATTATCTTTCATCATTATTAATTAAATAGGAAACGCTTAAGTCCCGCCGCGTTGTTGGATGAGCGTAATTGGTGCATTGAGCTGCCATTGTTACGCGGATTTTCTGTTCTGTGAAAAAAATCATTTCTAAGTTGAAGATTTTTTTTAATTATTTAAAAAATAAAAAAAATAAACTTTAATTTTTAATTTTTTTAATTTAAACGTAATTTTAAAAAGAAAAAAATCGTAAAATTTCGATTTTCATAAGAAATAATTATTTGATTGTGCTCAAATTTCACACGAATATATCGATTTAATAAAATTAAGGTTCTGTTAAAAAATCATCACAATCGGGTAAAGCATGTAGGTGTTATAAGTTAAAGAATTGGTTTATAAAAAAAAAACACCAAAAATTGCGATTTTTTATGAGAAATAATTTTTCGATTGCGCTTAAATTTTCCACGAATATATAAATTTATAAAAATTAAAAGGTCCTGTGAAAAAATAAAAACAATCGGACAAAGGGGTGTAGGTATTTTAAATCGAAGAAATTTTTTCAAAATCGAAAAAAATCGTAAATATGCGATTTTTATGAGAAATTTTTTTCGATTGCGCTCAAAAACGTGGCAGTTCTTTAAGTCAGAGATTTCGAAGGTCTCAATAAAATTTCATTGCAATCGAGTATCGGTTCAGCCGGAATCGTGCTAACAAACAGACAAAAATACAAAAAAAAAGAAAAAAAACATCCGGATTTTTTCTCCAGTGTAGTGAAATGGAATCTTCGCTTCGCTCGCTACGCTCGCTACGCTCATCCAATTATTCCAGTAACCCAAGAAACTTTAAATCAAGAGAGAAAGAAATCATGGCAAAAAAGTTGATGGGCGCAATGAGATTGTGCGCTTTGGGACGACACCCTGACGGAAGTTGAGGGTCGGCAACTAGTGACTGCCAGACCTACTTCGTCCTCCGGTTGTTTGTTTATTGTAAGTTCTCCATAAACAATGTTGACTGGATGGTAAGGCTCGCACACGCGACACTGTCTTCATCCAATAAGAAATTTAACTACCACGTAAAGTTGAACCACGAAACAATTCACATTTAGCATGTTACAAAACTGAACCTGCTCACAGAGGACTAGACGTCCGCCCTAGACCGACGACCAGCTACAACCATTACCTCTCCCAATGCACTGAGCTCACTGCGGTCACTTCGGTCACATGTAATGAGTCAATCTCTGAGTTGAGTTGTATGGATCTACATACAAGGTCAGGTATGTGTTGTTATTGGATTGAATTGATTGAATATTGCTTAACGTCTCATATTTATGCACTTTTGGCTAATCGAGACGATGAGTGTTGATAGATGAGGATGAACAGAAGGAAGACGGGGAAACCCGGTACCGGCACGTAGCCTACTCCTTTCGAAAAGTACCAAGGGGACCAACGGCTTAACGTCCCATCTGAAAGGACGGTGTAACTTGGACAGTCATATAGGTTCCTCCACTAACCCGGACTGCCGAGCAGACGTCGAGGAGAACGAAGCTGTTACACTAGCTTTCGAACCGTCCATCTGCTCTAACCAGCGGTATACGTGAGTTTCAGGGCAGAGTGGTCACCCACTCTACCCATGACCACGCCCGATTCTGCTTAACTTCGGTGTTCGAGTGGGAACCGGGTTAAACGAGCTCGGCTAAACTGCTGGCTGTTGTTGTTATTGGAGTGTGTGCGGAGTGTGAGGAAGATGTAGTCAATAGTCATGGGTGTATGAGTAATACGGGGGTGGTGTGAGCATGGAATAATATTGTAGTAATAAGGCCTAATGAGTTGTCAACATACTGATTTCACAACAACAACAACAACAACAACAACAATAACAACAACAACGACGACAACAACGACGACAACAACAACAACAACAACAACAACAACAACAACAACAACAACGACGACTGATAATGAATGAATGAAAAACTGATAATTAATATCGCTATTTATTTTTTAGAGTGTACTCTACTCTGCCGTTCTACCAGCTAATAACCCAGTCGGCACAAACGCCATCAACTCGCCGAGCACGATTTACCCGCGGGCGAGGTGAAAATCAAATATGCTCAGTGCATTCGAAACCCGTGACCTTCTGAGTTCTGCATGAAGTTGTAAGCAAGGAACTCTACCATTGGACCAACGAGCGAGACATTCACAGCGGCTATTCACTTGCAGATAAGATATTACGGCTGAATACAAGTTGTAATTATCTAGGGCAACGGTCGTCGCCCGCAGCAAGCGCATGCGACTGCTTAGGCGACGACGAACTCGCGGCCCTGTTTACAGCTACCAGAGTTGGGGGTTTTCAGCTATCGCACACGCCGCCCCGAAAGATTTACAATCTTGAAACTCGGTATATGAGCTGATTATGGGTCCATGACCCATAAAAAAATTAACCTGATCCGATAACCGGTTCTGTGTTTATAATGTGCCTGAAAATCGTTGAAATCCTTCCGGCTGCTGGCTAGCTGGCTTGCTAATTCTCCGCGGAGATTAATTTAGCCTACAGAGAAAACGGTGCATCTTAGAACAATTGAAACTTGGACCATACTATCCATCACTATGCTTAGATGTAAAACCTCAGACGCAGTGCCTTTTGCTTTCACAACCAAAATCGGGTAACAGGGACCGGAGAAAATAAAATTTGGACTGATAATCAAAAAACAAAAAAAAATAATTACTAAGGCAAGGTAATTTGTACAAACTTGAAATTAAACATGCTCTTAACCATTATAAATAAATCTAGCGTCCAAAACACAAGGGAATTCATTTGGGGAGACCTTGGGCCCAAAAATGACAAAAACCAACTCTGAACTTTAAAAAATTAATCATTCAAAGAAAACGCTACAACTGAGAAGTTTCAAACGTGGAATACACTAAGATATCTCTCATTCTTCATCACTTTTGAATATGGAAAGCAAAATTGAGTAACGGGTACCGGAGAAAATAAAAATTATCAAAAGCTAGGTAATTCCGTACTCTTATGAATAAGACGCTATACAGAGAAAACTGTACGTCGTAGAACTTTAAAACTTGGACTACACTTAGATGTCCCTCATGCGCAATCACTTCAAACAGCTTTCAAAACCAAAACCGGGCAATTGGGACCAGGGAAAATCAAAACGAAAATCAAAACGTGTTATAACTCAGGCGTAGTAATTTGTACAAACTTGAAATTAAACATGCTCTTAAACCATTATAAATCTTCATTCTTTCTCCCTAGTTTCGCATTGAAAAGAAGTCAGATCATTCGCCTGTTGACGAGCGCCAAGCCAACCATTTTCGTGGTAAGAAGTAAAAATTTTAAACTCAAAATCATAAAAAAAATTGGTTGCCTTTGATTTGGTTCATTACGAGGACTCTAAAAAGCCAATGCGAAATTAGGGAGAAAGAATGAAAAGCTTGTTCACTTCTATATCTCACAGCATTTCACAGCCGAAGACTTTCGAAGGAGAGCTTGCTGCCGTTTTTTTTTTTTTTTTTTTACAAATTTTTGTATTTGTGGGGGTTTAAACTCACCTTTTCATAATAATATCATTATTTTATTTCTAACCGTTCGTTCTAGTGGAGTTGCGTTTCAATTATAAGCACCCGTGAATACAGCTGTTATTCTCTTCTGAATGACCCTCGTCAAATCGTCTCATTAAAGAACCCATAACTAAAATAACCCATTATATTTAAGTTTTTATTGTCGTTGTTCTGCTGTGATTTTCCTAACGCGATGACCCAAAATTTAACGCCCCATTACAGAGTTTCCAGAATCTAAAATATTTATTGGCCCAACAGATGTTCAACCTTTCCTCTCGGTGGTGCTAACTATAGTTTCACTTCCTACCCCATACACTTTTATATCCTCTTTAACAACCAGAAATAAGGGTAGTTTCTGATTTCTCTAAAGAGGAGCAGTATATTTTTTAACCGTGTAAAAGTAAACCTCGTTTTGTAGAAAAACCATCAAGTTGGATAGTAAACTGCTGTTAATAGTGATTCGCGTCCGGGCTTTAGCACCCCATAAACCACTGGCAACACCTGACCCGGCCGCCCGAACATTCTCGCCTTATGTCGGAAAAGTTACACCGTACCCATGCAGCAGGGGGAACCGGAGCCCCGCGGTAACTCGTCAGAGTGTGATGCATGTTTGTTTATGTTGGACGAGCTCTGGCAAACCTGCAGCACGGCGATTCTCTAAATGTTAAGTATGTTGAATATCAATTTGGTGTTAATTATCGATGACATTACGCGTTTGTGATTCACTCTCGAATTTTAACGACTGCGGATGTTAAATGTTACGTCACATTTAACGCGATCCAAACTCATAATGCTAAATCATTGGGTACAATACAACAGCTGTGCAACAAATATTGACTTGCATGCAACGCATCTCCCATACGCTGCATCAAGGTTTGTCATTACTTGACGTTAGCTGTAATGCTGACTGAGCTATATACACATGTTTCATCAGATATTATGTTTAAGGCTATTGTACCACCTCTGGCCGATAATTTAAAAGTCGAAGAAACAGTCTGAAAAGTTTGCTGAATAAAAGAAGGCCTTTAAAACAACAGAAAAAAATTGTGAATTTTTTTAGGCGGGACATAACCTCACTTTTGGAAATTTATTTGGGACTTTTGGACAATAGTGTACACAACTTTTCTAGTTAAAATTAAATTTTGAGAATCGGTTTTCTGGATATAGTTCTAAACACCTTTAGCTATAACTTAAGCTGACGCTAAAATAGTTTTCTGGAAAATAAAAACTTGGTGTACGATTTTTTTTGTCAAACGGTACAAATACGATTTTTTTCCAGTTTTGTACAGTTTGAAAAAAAATCGTACACCAACTGTTATTTTTAGAAAACTATTTTAGCTATAGCTTAAGTTACAGCTAAAGGTGTTTAGGGGAAAATATGTCCAGAAAACCGATTCTCAAAATTTAATTTTGAACTAGATTTGTTGTGTACCCCTATTGTCCAAAAATCTAAATATAATTTCCAATAGTGAGGTTATGTCCCGCACAAAATAATTCACAATTTTTTTAAAGGCCTTCTTTCGTTCAGCAAACTTTTCAGACATGTTTCTTCGACTTTCAAATTATTGGCCAGAGGTGGTACAATAGCCTTAAAGACACCATTCATGCTTAGAGAATTTCATGGTGTAGCCGTCTGAATGGTAAACATCGTGAAATAAGGGAAAAATTTCTAGACAATAGATGGTTCCAATTATATATACCAAATAATAATAATATTTATTTATCTGTGAAATATCTGATCATGATTCATATCAGTATTTGACAGCGATTAACTACTACCATAACTGTTGATCAGTTATGCCTAAAATTACAAATATTGATTGGGAAAAATCAATAACCAATAAAAAGGTTGTGAATTTTATAGTAGGTTGCAAGACTTGAAAAATTAGACGTCAAAAAGTGGACCAGATTGCATGTAAAATTCGCTGGATTGGAGATTAAACGATTTTTAAATGCACATAAAATATCATAAACACAGCTGGCCTGAGCTCATCCAACTCATTTTCATCCATATCCATACATTATATGGATATTATATATAAGGATTATATATATATATATATGTATATTATATGGCTCTAAATCAGAATATCATTGGTTCACTTTATGCAACCGGAAATATTAACAGGAGGTCTTTTCTAAGATTTACTATGATTAAAACGGTTTAATGAGCTCTGGCCAATTTTTGTAAAATTTGTTTACTTGAAGTGTTAATAACTAGGAAAACGACAAAGTCGTTGTTAGACGAGTGAGTGAGCCATGTATTAACTACCCGGTAACATTCCATTTCCTCCCCATACTAAGGCTGATCAATGGTGGCGT
>JAMZAV010009261.1:0-26007 GCA_024449915.1 Sweltsa coloradensis | reverse complement strand
AACTGAGGACTTAACCCCAAACAAAGTTAAAAAACTTCGTTTAGCGGGAATCGAAACCATGGACCTTCTGCATTGGAAGCAGAAACGCTAACCATAAGACCAACGAGCCACACACACACATTTAAATTTAATTTATTTCGTGTACTCGGGTATAAACTATCAATCAGCTGATAAATCTTGACACCAATTGGTTCCAGGAATGTACAGAACGGGAACGTTACGGAAAGTTAAAACTTGGCAAAGTTCCGTTCTCGTTCCGGGAACGGGAAGCTTTATTGTGCATCGTGGTCGTAAGTTATCAAGAGATTAAACTTTCTTCACATTCTCGTTCTCTTTACGGGCAATTGTGGATCGGCCTTTATAATATGTTGTTGCATGAGCGAGCGAAGATTCCATTCTACTACACTGAAGAAAAAAATCCAGATTGTTTTTTTTTTCTTTTTTCTTTCTGTATTTTTGTGTTTGTCCACACGATTCCGGCTAAACCGATACTCCAATTGCGATGAAATTTTCAGGAGGCCTTCGAAATCTCGGAACTTAGAACTGCCACGTTTTTTAGCGCAATTGAAAAATTATTTCTTATGAAAATCACAATTTTACGATTTTTTTCGATTAAAAAAAAAATTCTTCGACTTATAACATCTACATGCTTTATCCGATTGTAATGATTTTTTCAAGAACCTTTATTTTATGAATTAATATATTCGTGTGAAATTTGAGCGTAATTATAAAGTTATTTTTTATGAAAATTGCAATTTTACGTTTTAAATTTTTTTTTATTATTTTTAAAATTTCTTCGACTTATCCTCCATGCTTTATCCGATTGTAATGATTTTTTCACAAAACCTTAATTTTATGAATAAATATATTCGTGTGAAATTTGACTACAATCAAAAAATTATTTCATGATAATCGCAATTTTAAGATTTTTTTCCGATTTTAAATTTCCTTGACTTATAGCACCTACAAGGCTTTATCCAATTGCAATGTATTTTTCACAGAAATTAATTGGATGAGGCGTAGCGAGCGAAGCGAAGATTCCATTTCACTACACTGGAGAAAAAAATCCGGAATGTTTTTTTTTTTTCTTCTTTCTTCTTTTTTTTGGTATTTTGTGTGTCTGTGAACACGATTCGGCTAAACCAATACTCCAATTGCGATGAAATTTTATGGAGGTCTATAAAATCTCTGAACGAATTACTGCACGGGGGGAAAAATCGATCGAAAAATTATTTCTCATGAAAATCGCAATTTTACGATTTTTTTCGATTTTTAAAAAAATTCTTCGACTTATAACACCTACATGCTTTATCCGATTATAATGATTTTTTCACAAAACCTTAATTTATGAATTAATATATTCGTGTAAAATTTTGAGCGCAATCAAAAAAATTATTCTCATGATAATCGCAATTTTACGTTTTTTTTCAATTTTTAACATTTCTTCGACGAAAAAAAAACCTACATGCTTTATCCGATTGTAATGATTTTTCACAGAACTTTAATTTTATGAATTAATATATTCGTGTGACATTGAGCGTAATCGGAAAATTATCTATTAAAAAAATCGCAATGTTATGCTTTTTTCGTTTATAAAAATTACGCTCATCCATCAACGCGGCGGGGCTTAAGCGTTTTCCTAGTTTTATGAATTTATGTATTCGTGGGATATTTGAGCCTAATCAAAAAATTATTTCTCATAAAATCGCAATTTTACGCTTCTTTCGTTTAAAAAAAAATACGCTCATCCAACAACGCGCCTGAAAAAGCGTTTGCGAAGCTTCCTAGTTATTTTGTGTGCATTTGTGTACTTAGTATTATTTAGTTGCCCTCCTTTATAAATCAGTTTTTAAAACTGAATAGGATCGAGGTTACATAATTAACTAATTAAAACATAGCAGTTTAAATGGCGCCATTTCTTCAATAATAACAGGTGACTCACAAAACTACCTCAACAACAAAACAACTCAATTCAAGCCACAGGTTGTTGTCTATTGGAAATCAAGAAGCCAAAACATTTAGAATTGATTGGATTGAGGAAGTTATAGAAACTCCCAAACAGTTAAATCTCTTAATCAAAAATTTGAACTGCTGGATAGTTTTTGTGGCCACAATTTTTTTGTTCTTATATATTTGCAATGTTTTTGGATGAGCGAGCGAGCGTAGCGAGCGGAAGCGAAGACTTCAATTTCACTGACCCCCCAAAAAATTTAGCTCGGGTGTTTTTTTTTTTTTTTTTTTTTTTTTTTGTTTTTCCGTCTGTTTGTTCGCTCGATTCCGGGCAAACGGCATACGCGATCTTGATGAAAATTTGACCGGACCTTCGTTTTCTCTGAACTTAGAGGTGTATTGTTTTGGGTACAATCGAAGAAATATTTCTCATAAATATCGTACTTTTACGATTTTTTTCGATTTTTAGTGCGATATTTTCGTGACATTTGGGCCGATTCTGACCAAACTGGTGGGGCTAGAACGTTCATATTTCACATGGACATTAAGATTATGGTGATGTAGTACCTTTTGAAAGAAAAAGTTGAAAAAGTTAGCTAGAATCTATAGAAATAAAGTTTTAATATTAGTTTTTCAATTTTTAGTGCGATATTTTCGTCACATTTGGCCGATTCTGACCAAACGGGTAGGGCTACAACGTTCAGATTTCACATGGACATTAAGGTTATGGTGATGTAGTACCTTTTGAAAGAAAAAGTTGAAAAAATTAGTCAGAATCTACAGAAATAAAGGTTTAATATGAGTTTTTTGAAGTTTATAATACCAATTAACAAGTAACAATAGAAACTTGACAACAATCACTCTACAATGCATTCAAAAAGCACTTGCAAAGGAAAAGTGCAAACAAACGCAAAAAACGCAAACAAAAAACGCTCATCCATCAACGCGGCGGGACTTTAGCGTTTTCCTAGTGTTAAAAAAAACACCTAAAGGATTCTGGTAATGAAATGTTCGAGTATGGTAACTTGGGTGCCCGATGTCATTGCCAACGTTGAAAGGGCGTAGATAATCAACACATTATGTTTTTTAAAATAAAATCTGTGCTTATTTGCAAATTTTGGTCTCTGTAAAATACAAATTTGATTTGTAAACTTTAAGTTTGGGTGACGCCAATATTTTGCGTTCACTTTTTTAATTTAAAATAAATGAAAAACATTAAACATGCCATTTATAAACAAAGAAATTAAAGTATGAATGAAACGGCAACAGAAAGGAGCATCTACCCCGCAGTACTTTCGTACCCATTACCCTTGATACACTAGGAAAACGCTAAAGTCCGCCGCGTTGATGGATGAGCGTTTTTTTGTAAGTTTTTTGTTTGCGTTTTTTGCGTTGTTTGCACTTTTCCTTTGCAAGTGCTTTTTGAATGCATTGAAGGTGATTGTTGTCAAGTTTCTATTGTTACTTGTTAATTGGTATTATAAACCCAAAAAAACTCATATTTAAACCTTTATTTCTGTGGATTCTGGCTAACTTTTTCAACTTTTCTTTCAAAAGGTACTACATCACCATAATCTTAATGTCCATATGAAATCTGAACGTTGTAGCCCCACCCGTTTGGTCAGAATCGGCCCAAGTGTGACGAAAATATCGCACTAAAAATTGAAAAACTTATATATAACCTTTATTTCTATGGATTTTGGCTAACAATTTCAACTTTTCTTTCAAAATGTACTACATCACCATAACCTTAATGTCAATGTGGCATGTGAACGTTGTAGCCCTACCCGTTTGGTCAGAATCAGCCAAAATGTCACGAAAATATCGCACTAAAAATCGAAAAAAATCGTTAAAAGTACGATATTCATGAGAAATATTTCTTCGATTGTACCCAAAAAACAATACACTCTAAGTTCAGAGAAAACGAGGTCCCTTACAATTTTCATCAAGATCGCATAAGCCGTTTGCCCGGAATCGAGCGAACAAACAGACGGGAAAAACAAAAAACAAAAAAAAAAAAAAAACACCCGAGCTAAATTTTTTGGGGGGGTCAGTGAAATTGAAGTCTTCGCTTCGCTCATCCAACAATATCTCCACATTACAAAGAAAGTTACTACATGTTGGGTGACAAGGATCGTCAAAGTGTGCCACGATAGAAAACTATCCTTGTGTGTTGTCACCCTTTGCCACTTGCAGAGAATAATGTTAGGAACAAGTTCTGGTGCTATAAAAAAAAACATTTAAATTACATATCAAACTAGGAAAACGCTTAAGTCCCGCCGCGTTGTTGGATGAGCGTAATTGGTGCATTGAGCTGCCATGTGTAACGCGGATTTTCTGTTGTTCTGTGAAAAAATTATTGCTTAGTCGAAGATTTTTTTAAATTAAATTAAATAAAAAAAAAATTAACTTAATTTTTTAATAAATCGTAATTTAAAAAAATAAAAAATCGTAAAATTGCAATTTTCATAAGAAATAATTATTCGATTGCGCTCAAATTTAACACCAGTATATAAATTGATGAAATTAAGGTTCTGTGAAAAAATCATTACAATAGGATAAAGCATGTAGGTGTTATAAGTCAAAGAATTGTTTTAAAAAAGAAAAAACCCGTAAAATTTCGATTTTCATGAGAAAATAATTTTCGATTACGCTCAAATTTCACACGAATATCTTAATTCATAAAATTAAGGTTCTGTGAAAAAATCATTACAATCGGATAAAGCGTGTAGGTGTTATAAGTCGAAGAAATTTTTAAAAAATCAAAAAAGAGTAAAATTGCGTTTTTTATAAGAAATAATTTCCCGATTCCGCTCAAAAACGTGGCAGTTCTAAGTTCAGAGATTTCGAAGGCCTCCATAAAATTTTTTTATAGCAATCGGAGTATCGGTTTAGACCGGAATCGTGTTAACAAACACACAAAAAAACAAAAAAAAAAGAAAAAAAGAAAGAAAAAAAAAAACATTCCGGATTTTTTTCTCCAGTGTAGTGAAATGGAATCTTCGCTACGCTCATCCAATAAAAACAAAATATTTTGAACATTAAAAACACTTCCGCGTCAACGAAAAAAACTCTATAAAAATTTCTAATTAAAAAACCTCTTCATACCAATGTTGAAACATCAGTCACTTGTCAGAAGATTCCACAACGAGACCATTCGATTAAAAATCTCATTCTGGTACGCCGATGTTCTGGCCCGAGAGGAAAATTAAGGGGACACCCATGTCACAGATAACAGAGTACACTACGTAGTGTACTCTATTATATGTGCCCATGTTGTTCCTAGAGAGTTGTCGTTCACTTATGGATATTGTGGTAAGGATCGACATCAACTTGTCTTGTTAACATTCCACTCAACAATCTCACAATGGCTTAATTACAAACATTTCCAATGGAAGGAATTTTTTTTAAGGCACAAAATGTCCCAACTACAAGCATCACTAAAACCCAAGATTCATAATGATAGTCTGCAAAACACTACCCGTAGTAATATTTTTACTGGTTGACAATTATTGTTCTGACAGTTCACATCATTACTTAGATAAGATATTAATACTAGGAAAAACGCTAAAGTCCGGTACAGGGCCGTATTAAGGCATAGGCTAAGTAGGCTGGAGCCTGGGGCGCCGGCATTTTGGGGGCGCCAAAGCGCCTTCCACTCGGTTCCGTGGGCAAGGCATCTAACTCCTTACAAACAACAACTAATAACTTAAAAATTATCAACAAAATCATGCTAAATATAGTAAAATGCCCCCAATTGCAATGTCAAAATTCAAAATTTTCTAGGGCTATACGCCCCAGACCCGCACTAGCTGAGCTGATGGGAGGCATCCCCGCCGGAGCCCCCATTGTACCAGGATCCATACTTTTTCCGGAACCATTGTTTCATGGCCAGTTCTACTAGGAAGCTTTGTTGGATGAGCGTCATTTTTAAAAACGAAACAAAAACTTAAAATTGCTATTTTCATGAGAAATAATTTGTTGGTTGCGCTCAAATTTCACACGAATATATTAATTCATAAAATTAAGGTTCTGTGAAAAATTCATAACAATTGGATAAAGCATGTAGGTGTTATAACACTAACATTTTTTTAACGCAAAAAGCGTAAAATTGCTATTTTAGGAGAAACAATTGTTTAATTGCGCTCAAATTTCACAAGAATACATTTATTCACGAATTTAAGGTTCTGTGAAAATATCATTACAATCGGATAAAGTATGTAGGTGTTATAAACCAAAGAAATTTTTAAAAAATCGTAAAATTGCGATTTTCATGTGAAATAATTATTTTATTGCGCTCAAAAACGTGGCGGTTTTAACTTTAGAGATTTCAAAGGTCTCCAGAAAATTTCATTGCAAGTGGAGTATCGGTTTAGTCGGAATCGTGCTAACAAACACACTAAAATAAAAACCGGAAAATAAGAAAGAAAAAAAACATTCCGGATTTTTTCCTCAGTGTAGTAGAATAGAATCTTCGCTACGCTCATCTAAAAAGTGTTTTGTTGCCCCCCGACCCCTCTACTAAAATTCACTTCCGGCGCCACTAACAAATTCTTAAGTTTAAATTACGATCACATCATTGACACGACACCTTTGCCAAGGAAAAGGCAAAAAAAAAAACGCTTGCCAATGCCTCATTTGCGCGACTACAACGGACGAGTCTATAAGGCCAGGAAAATTATACAATGTGGTGATCGAGTTGAAATACTAGTTACTAGTTACCTACTTTTTCTTTTTTAGCTAAAATGCATGCATATTATGTTTTACAGCATGTTGAAATTATTAAAGGGGGGTGGGGGCGTATTTTAGTTTTAAGCCTATGGGCGCCAAATGTCTTAATCCGGCCCTGGTCCCGTCGCGTTGATGGATGAGCTTTTTTGTAAGTTTTTAGTTTGCGTGGGATCTATTTACTTATCAAGTGCCTTTTGAACGCATTGTTGGTGACTGTTGTCAAGTTTCTATTGTTACTTGTAAATTCTTATTATAAACCTAAAAAAACTAATATTAAAACCCTTATTCTATGGATTCTGGCTAGCTTTTTCAACTTTTTCTTTCAAAAAGCAATACATCACCATTGCCTTAATGTCCATGTGAAATATGAACGTTGTAGCCCCACCCGTTTGGTCAGAATCGGCCCAAATGTCACGAAAATATCGCACTGAAAACCTAAAAAAATCCTAAAAGTACGATATTCATGAGAAACATTTCTTTGATTGTACCCAAAAACAATACACCTCTAAGTTCAGAGATTTCGAAGGTCCCCTCCAATTTTCATCAAGATCGGATATGCCGCTTGCCTTGTAGAGAGTTAACAGACAGGAAAAAAAAAACAAACAAAAAAAAACACCCGAGCTAAATTTTTTGGGGGTCAGTGAAATTGAAGTCTTCGCTTCGCTCATCCAATTAATATTTTATTAGTCCAGAACATTTGCAGGCAGTTTTAAGAGTACTGTAGAGTGTAGGTGAATAAGTGTTTTACAATATCTCACATTTCGTAAATATTATTTTTTATAATTTATACTACTTTATAAGTTATATTTTTGTATGATTTGATTGATTGTATAAAGTGGCAACATTTGAAGTGTGCTTTTATGTGATGATAGCTAATTAAATAAAAGATCATATATACATAGTAACTGCTCATACGTAGTAACTGCTAAATACTTGCTGACAAAATGGAACGGTTTATGCAAACAGGATTAGGGGTTTTAAATAAAAATCATTTTCAATTTCTAAGTTGAAATATTTTCAATTTATTCCTCATAATCTTTTTACATACAAATTATTTAAATACAATATGAAATAAAATAATAGAGAAATAAAGATAACATTTATTACTTATTATTAATAAAGCCAAGTCCATAGTTCCACCTATTCACATCATTACCTCCAGATACTTGTACTGTTTGATGTCTGCAATGTAGGTGTAGTTGATGGATTAGGCTGTTTAGTATTTTAACACTCAATCAATATTTTAAGGTAGGTACTTGTACTGTACAGAGGAATCAACTAGGGCGTACGTGTACATTGCTACGACGTACTTAGGCCACGATTAACACGGATACACCGGAAACACGCGGCTCGATCACAGTAGAACCGTTTGCGTTCCACCCCAACCTGTGACACGTTTTCAGAAACATACAACTAGCTTTGTTGAAACGCGCTTTTACCAACACGTTTTCACAAACTTACTCACAACTAGCTTTGTTGATAAAGAAATAACTGGCATTAAATACAAGACCATATTATAAACTATTATAAATAGTTTACACTAAAACTCGAAGAACGCTAATCGCATATTATGTTTAAACTACATCTAGCCTACTACGTTGGGGATTGATTATATACGAGACATTGTTCACTTGAACGGATTCCGACGCAATATTCTATATGAATATAATCTAAATCTTACGTACTAAACTAACGCGTCGCCCACTTTTTAGGCCTACGATATTTAAATTGTGAGCGTGGTTTTAAATTGATGGGTGATGCAAGGAATATTGTACAAATACATTTTGTGTTAAAAGAGGTTTTTAAGGGTTGAAGAGTCGGTTGCAAGAGGGATTTGGGCAGTGGCGTTACTAGCCCTTGTTTTTCCGTAAGGGGGGGGGGGGGGAGATTTTTGTAACCTCCAAAGATCAAAGTTCGGCACAACTAGTGAAGGGGTGTGTGGGTGTAGTCAATGGTGTTATTCCAAAATAATATATGGGTACATACGCTCTTTCCTGGATAAAGTACACGATAAAAACAATAAGGGACTAGGAGTGCGGTAGCCCCTCAGTCCATGAACTTTTTTTGATTCTATGAGTGTGATAGAGTATTTTGACAAGTTTTTTGTGACATGAAGATGTATGAAAAAATTGCAAAATAACAAAAATGTATCAATATTTATATAATATCTCAATAAATATTAAATAACTCAATCATGTCAAAATTAAAAAAAAATTGTACCCCCCCCCCCTTCCCCCCATAGATACGCCACTGGATTTGGGCGTGATATTATCGCAACCCTGACTGAAAACAAATTATTATTAATTATTTAACTATTAATGACAAAAAAAAATTTTTTCTTTGTTTACTTAAATTAAACCATGGGAATACACGTACTACATAAGATTGTTTTACAAAAAATTTGATCTATTTTTATTTTAGTAGGACATGAAAAATGTGTTTGTTTAATATCGCCGTTTAAACATTTAGGCAACCACAGGAATAATCCCGTCCCTACGGAGGAAACTTAAGTCTCTCGCATTGAGAAGAAATCCTTCTACGACTAACATTCAAGTCACAACTCACAACCACTATTTTATTACGTATACACAGTTCAATACAGAAATGTTTGGTTCCGAACCTCATTGTATCGATTGTGGAAACAGTACTAGTATTTGATTTTGATCACTGATAAGTGAATGTTGATCATTCATAGCTAACAGACGACATGTCGGGTCTTGTGTTTCTACATTACTGTATTTAGGCCTACTCGATCCCGCATCCGTCTTCCGACCAATCAGATTTCAGAAGTTTTATTTTATAAACAGTAAATAGTGTGGACAAATGGTTCGTTTTAATGGCCGCACACCAATTTTTTACCTCGAGTTTTTATAATATAGGCCTACTAGATACCTGCAATTGCAAACTACCTATATGCAATTCTTGCTCAACACAGACCATAAAAATTTACCTCTGTGCTTAATTACCTAGCACCAAAGAGACAAAGAAACTATTCTACCAAATAAGAAAAGTGATCAAATAGTATTTCATAATAATGAAACATAATAACGAAATCATTAAACACAACATATTTTAGAAGAAGCAAGTGGATGATTTTTAGTATTGAAATTACCGCATACCCTACAAATATTTTTGTAGTCCTACCCCAAATCACATTGTTGAAATTGTATGTATACCAACACCTAGGATGGTTTGTGAGCATCCAATCCCGACGTTAGGTCCAAGTGTTTAACACACACTCATTGAATAAAAGAATAACAACATTTAAGTGGACAAGGTTTACTTTTGAAATTCAAGAAAATAGCAAAAAAAAAGTCAGTACAGTTAAATAGTAGAACAACCTTTATTTAAATTGTAGGTAATATTTTTTGTCTTCAAAGTTTAATTAAACCCAATGACTGAGATAGAACATGTTAATAATATAGGTATGCCTTGTAAGGTCTAATTGTCTAATTAAGGCTCATGCCTTGCATACACATCAAGAGATTGGAGGGTACTACACAGCTGCTTTACTCGGGACTTTAACGGTCTTATGTTATTGGATGAGCGTAGCGAGCGAAGCGAAGATTCCATTTCACTACACTGGAGAAAAAAATCCGGAATGTTTTTTTTTCTTTTTTTCTTTTGTATTTTTGTGTGTTTGTTAACACGATTCCGGCTAAACCGATACTCCGATTGCGATGAAATTTTATGGAGGCCTTCGAAATCTCTGAACTTAGAACTGCCACGTTTTTGAGCGCAATCGGGAAATTTTTTCTTATAAAAAACGCAATTTTACGATTTTTTAAACACGAGTATATTAATTTATGAAATTAAGGTTCTGTGAAAAAATCTGTGAATTTTTTTTTTTTTAATTTCTTCGACTTATAACACTTACACGCTTTATCCGATTGTAATGATTTTTTTCCCAGAAACTTAATTTTATGAATTAAGATATTCGTGTGAAATTTGAGCGTAATCGAAAAATTATTTCTCATGAAAATTGAAATTTTACGTTTTTTTTTTCTTTTTTAAAACAATTCTTTGACTTGTAACACCTACATGCTTTATCCTATTGTAATGATTTTTTCACAGAACCTTAATTTCATGAATTAATATACTCGTGTTAAATTTGAGCGCAATCGAATAATTATTTCTTATGAAAATTGCAATTTTACGATTTTTTTTTTAAATTACGATTTATAAAAAAAATTAAGTTAATTTTTTATTTTATTTAATTTAATTTAAAAAAATCTTCGACTAAGTAATAATTTTTTCACAGAACAACAGAAAATCCGCGTAACACATGGCAGCTCAATGCACCAATTACGCTCATCCAACAACGCGGCGGGACTTAAGCGTTTTCCTAGTTATTAGTACATACAGTTTAACAGACCTCTACTTTTGCACTTGGTGACCTGCCTCCAATATACCTTACTCTTAAGAGGAAGCCGGTGTGATTTGATGTACGGCACGTTCCTTGTCCTGCAGCCATAAATCATTATACTATTTCAATACAACTTAGCATACTTGATAATGAAGGACATCTGTACGTGCCTATCATATCAGATTTACAATATTTATCATAGATCAATCAGAAAATGTATAGTAGTTATTTGGGTGTTTTTGACCATTTTGACAGATTCTAAATTTTAGACAATTTAATTTATTTTTTGTTTATTTTCTATTCCTGATTAATGTAAAGTGCTATGGTAGGTGCATTCGTAATACATTTTTACACATTAATATATAATCACAAATAGATGCGACTAAAATTAGCTGAGAAATTTGAAAGCGCGTAATTTGAAAGCTCCTCTTCACTCATTATTTGAACAAAAATGATTTTATGGAAATCAATCCAGAAATTAACAAATCCATCTCAGCGGGGTATCGAAACCGATATTGTAGTGAGAACTTAAATACATGATTTTAGTGATAAAAAAGTTGGGTAGGACTACAAAGCACAAATGTGTGTTTCTAGTTAGAAGCCTTGTGAACACGCCTAACCTACATAGGCAACACAACCATGTAGCAACCTGTGACATTCCTGCACCAACATAAACGGAATATTCTATCAGTATGCGGAATCTGACATACGTACATACACGACTACACGATAAAACACGAAAATAATGCTTGATATTGAAACTGCGTTTCAGGTAGCTAATTGAAACGAACAATAAGAAACGGCGCTTTATACAACAGATCAAACGGAGAACAAAGAGTAGAGTACAAACAATTTACATTAAACGGTATGGACAATTGTACAGTCAATAACGCGCACCTTGAACAAGCTTGAGGGTTATCATCGGCCTCCACAGAACACATTTGTACCGGTATAAACACTTTTGTACCGGTATAAACACATCCGTACCGGTATCAACACATCTGTACTGGTATAAACACATCCGTACCGGTATCAACACATTTGTACCGGTATAAACACATCCGTACCGGTATCAACACTTTTGTTTACAACTAGGCCATCGGGTGAAGATCGGTTCAGAGTCTTCACAAAACTGCTTGCTACACAAGAGACAAGCAAAATATTTATGGTTGCCATTAGATAATCGATGAAGCGATCCATAATCTATCCAGTCTTACTGACATGACTGTCGATTATCTAGGCCAATATCGATTTCAAACATTAATATTCCAATAATTTAATATAAGTACAACCATCACTGTTTGAAGTATCACAACGTGGCATAACAGGTGTTGTAAATAGACAAGATAGAAACATTGTTTTTCATTCAAGTACATCAATCGTTAGTTGTAAAAATGTTTGTTACCTAACGATTGATAATAAGTTTAATATGATTGTGCAATTAATGAAATGAAAAAGCTCTGGTAAATCTAACGGCAACTTTAGAAAAGAAATGTCTTTTATGGTAAATGTTGAAATGTGAGGATTGTGATCTTGACAGCGGTGGACGAGCGGTGGTACCTTCCATAGATCGCCCAAGTGTGCAGTGCGTAGCTCTAGACGGACGGGGTTCATATCGAGAGCAGGCCCCGTCGCGGCTGGAGCAGCGACGCCGCCTTGGTGGTCGCTGTGTCGTCGTCGCCGGGGTCTTGTCGGGGCTGGGGGTGGGGGGGGGGAGGGGGGGAGGCGTCGCCCTTGGTGGAGGACGAGTCCGAGTCGCTCTTCTGCAGCCGGGTCCACGTGTCGCCCAGAGCCTTCGCAAAGTGATCGTCCACTGCGGGAGAACCAGGAGACATTGTCAGACACCATTCATACAGGGAAACATTTCTTTCTACTGCGAGCTCAACAACTCGGCAACGGCTACAAGAGCTGACTTTTAGTGGGGAATATTAATTACCAGCAAGTTTCAACCATCTTATAAAATATAATTTTGCAATGTATGAAATGCTCACATGTGAGCATTCTTCAATTCACTACTTTTTTATTTTTTATTTATTATTATTTATTTATTTTCATTTATTTATTTGTGTTTTTAGCTTTGAAGCTATCTGTAATGTATCCGTAATGTAAAAAATGAAATTGAAGAATAAAAGTGACATTATTATTGTTGTTGTTAGGACAGCTCTAAAGGCACAGTTTAAATAATCATCCAATATAATATAATAATGATGGAAAGAATAGAACAGAATATCTTTTAATCACTTTAACAGGCATATTGTACTTGCACGAATCCAGTGGAGAGAGTGAATAGCCTAAGATTAGTGTACATATAAGATAGAAATCATTAAAGTAGATGCTTAATCCTAATGCAAAGTATAGTTAGTTGTTAGTTATAATAATATGTAGTACAAGTACAACATATTTTATATACACCTACATACTACAAATACAGCAAATAAACAAATGCATCATGCGATTAACGTTAGAACATAACACATAAGCATAAACTCATCAATAGTTCATTCTATAACGCTTGCTCCTTTACAATCTCATCAACGGAATAAGGATACATGTTTATTGTCCATGCGATCGATGATTAAAAGTCCATTTCAGAAGCTACAAAACCCATGCCCAAAGAGAAATAGTAGCAGCTAGTTTCAAGTTGCTGCAATGTCTGGATGAAAGCTACTGTCGCTACTACTGCTACTCAACTAAGATTTGGGAATTACACGTCCTCTAAAATCCCATGTCCACATTCTGGGACATCACTTCAATAGTGGTGCAGATTACACAGCCTGTTATTCTCTAGGAACTCAGCAAACACATTTCCTGCGTCTAGTTTAACTTGAACAATGCAAGATGACACAGACTGACACATGTCTCTTACAATAAGTTACTTTCACCAGCCATCTAGTTTCAAAACTTTGAACCGTGCTACGAGACTAACAGAGTTGTAATGAAGCGAGGCCATAACGCACTACAATAAAATAAACTGCGGAAGTGTAACGAGAAGCATGCTAGCCTACATTATAAAACAAGATCTAGTGAGAGATTTTGCTACTTATTTTCTCAGAATCCCTTTACTTCTAGTTACCACCCTGTTTGACACAGGGCACCTCGTAAACATCTACAAACGTCAGCAGTTTGGAGGTGCCAACCCTCGCGCTTTCAATCTGCTGCATAATTTCACTCTTTCTATCCTTATCAACGGTAGAGCTTCAATAGATAGTTTTGTTTACGAGTTTGAACTATCATTTGTGATCTGAATTTTTTTGGAAAGCAAAGCTCAATAAATTTTTCACGGACCTGAAAGCCATCCAGGGTGGAACCACCACGCAGGGATTAGAGACAACAGTTCAAGGCTTAACCTTAAACGTTATCTTTTGGTCAAGTCACACTACTCGTGAGAAGACTTTCTTGCTACTCAAACTATCACTGAACATTGTGGTTTAACTTTTTATATTTTAAGAGTGATGTATATTTATTTTTATGTGTATTATGTGTTTCATTAGAATACTCGACCAAAATTCCAGACATCAAGTCATACTGTAGTATGATATAAAAGTAAATAAATAAATTTGTATTTAGAGTCTACCCACTCAGTCATCTAACTGATTTTCAGTGGGGGACATTAAACCAAAGCGACAAAGCCAACCCTGTAGGCCCCGACGCTATCGACGAGTGAGCGATAACCAACCAAAGATCGATATTTTTTTAATAGGAAATATAACAATCAGTGGTATGGACTGTGCGAACACCCGCGGATCAACGCCAGCAATCGACAAGGTCGATTCAGAACAACTTAGAATTTATTATGTGCCTCGTTGCTAGGACGGCTCCAAAGTCACCATTTACAAATCTCATTCCAAGAACTGATGGACTTAAGTATAACGGGAATCGAACCCAAGACCTTCCGCATTGCAAGCAGATACGCTAACCACAAGACCAACGAGCCACACACAATAGGTACTATTTGTTGCAATATTTTCTCTCTCGGTATTCATTTACTTCCTTAAGTTAATTCTTACTTCCTTAAGTTAATTAATTTACTTCCTTAAATTAATTCATTTACTTCCTTAAATTAATTCATTTACTTCCTTAAGTTAATTAGCTTTCTGTTTGACACATGACACAGCATTGAAATTAAAAAGCATGGACGGTAGTGCGCTGCTCTTCAACGTAGCCATGCTACTACAGTAGTGTAGACTAACCTGATAGTCCGGTGACTGTGACGCTGCTGGGCTTCTCCTCGGAGCCGGCGAACAGGTTCATGTAGTCGTTGCCCAGCGACCGTCTGAAGTGTTCGTCTATGACGGGGTCCGAGAGCTGCTCCTTGCGGCCGGACGCAGGCGGCTTGCGGGCGCACGTGATGACGGACGGCCGGGCTGAGGACTTGACCCCGCGAGAACCCACGCACTGGCTGCAAGGGAACCAGGGATTAGAGACGACATCGCTTCATGTACCAAGTGTCATTTTATAGCATCTATTTTCTGGCCACTTTAAGAAACTTCTGTATGAAATTTTTTAATATTTTTATTTTGAAATTATGTCATCAAGTTCGAATTAATATCAACTTTAAGTAAAAATGTGTTTCAACAAAATCGAATTAATATCAACTTTAAGTAAAAATGTGTTTCAACAAAATGTATAGATAGTACTACGAAAAATAAAATCGGACTGTAAAACCATAGTGTGTAAAAATAGCGCTTTGTAGCATCTAATCACAAAACGCTATTTTTACGTATCGGTAGGTACCTCTAATAATAATCAGTGTTATGGTTATAATCCTGTCAAATAAGAATTTTTGGAGGAAAAAATTGCGATGTCGCTGAATTTTTGCAGAGACCTTCCTTAAAGGATACTTATCAACATAATAAAACTCCCCTACAATCGGACTGGAGCTTCGGCCGCCATATTGGAAAATGGCGGCCAAAACGTGTTTGTTATCGAATATCTCCAAATTTGTTTGAGATAGACAAAATATCTCAATGGCAAAAATATTCTCCATTTAATTCCCCACAAAACAGGTGTCTTCTATAGTTTTGGTAGGGGCAAAGGTTACGTCACAAAATCGTGGTTTATATGTTGCTTATGGAGTACGAGCTAATTTCCAAATTTTCACGCCCAGCATCAAACAATGCCCGGTAAATCCGTAAGAAATCGATTTAAATACAAAAGGACTTTGTACGGGGTTCATGAAAGCTTCCATTAGTATTTTAAAAAATCAGTTCTGTGAAATCGGATTTTGCATTTACCCGGAATTTGGGTTTTTCCATTGTTGGCCTTTCCTAAAAAATGCCATATTTTACTGTTCATTATTAAGCACTAAATAGCATTGTAGGAAAAATTATTTCTATGCACGTTGAAATGACTTAAAAATTGATCCGATAACAACCAAAGTTGAAATCCAATATGGCTGCTATTTCCTAATACTCACAATATGAATACTGTTTTCGTGCGGTTTTTACACTCTTTTTGTTTCATCATTCACTTTGATGCTGTGGATATTAGGAATTAGCAGCCATATTGGATTTAAAACTTTGGTTGTAATCGGATCATTATATGAGTCATTTCAATGTGCGTAGGAAGAATTTTTCCTCCAATGCTATTTAGTGCTTAAAAATGGACAGTCAAAAAGGACATTTTTGAGAAATGCCAACAATGGAAAAAACAAAATTCCGGGTAAATTCTAAATTCGATTTCGTCAGACCTGATTTTTTTAAAATACTGTGGAAGCTTTCATGAACCCCGTACAAAGTTCTTTTGTATTTAAATCGATTTCTTACGGATTTACCGGGCATTGTTTGATGCTGGTCGTGAAAATTTGGAAAAAAGCTGGTACTCCAATGAGCAACATATAAACCACGATTTTGTGACGTAACCTTTGCCCCTACCAAAACTATAGAAGACACCTGTTTTGTAGGGAATTAAATGGGATATATTTTTGCCATTGAGATATTTTGTCTATCTCAAACCAATTTGGAGATATTCGATAACAAACACCTTTTGGCCGCCATTTTCCAATATGGCGGCCGAAGCTCCACTCCGATTGTAGGGAGTTTTAGTATGTTAATAAGTATTATATAAGGAAGGTCTCTGCAAAAATTCAGCGACATCGCAGTTTTTTCCTCCAAACGTCAATATACGATCTTATTTGACAGGATTATTAGGGGCTATTACCCCAAAAAGTTATTTTTCACCACATAATCTAGAGCATAATAAAACTCTAAAATAGATACAAAACAATTACCTATCTTGTTTCTGTGGGTTGCAAATAAACAAATTTTAAAGATTTTTTATACAAAAATTTGCATCATAGTGAATTTGTTAAATTGGCTTCAACCTGCTTATTTTCTGTTTTACATAGATACCAGAGCATCGTACACATCATCACCATCAGCATCTAAAGTGGGCACAAATATACACCCAAACACTCAGAAATATGTTAACAAAATTACTTTTCTTCTTGGTAATCAGCATATTTTGACCGAACCACTTGCCCAAATTACAGAAACAAAATGTAGAGGATTTACAGAAAAGGTAGCCGAGTACGCTATTGACAGTCAATATTTTGTTGACCATAGCCCTCCAAGGTCATGGGACATAAAGATTGTCCCCATGTTATTTCTTATGAGAGATTTTTGTTGGGGACCTAACTTGAAAATTACCAAGTTTTGCATTTTTTTGGGGACCCTATATTTTTTCTGTTGCTCTGTAAATAAATAACGAGTTAGCTTAGTTTAAATGAAATATCCTACATTTCTTAAGTTTAGTAGATGAATACCCCTTTAACGAAAGTAACGCGTCAGTGGTAATAACGAAAGTAACGCGCCAGTAGTAATAATGAAAGTAACGCATCAGTGGTAATGCGATATTTTCTCAAAAATGTTTAATTAACGCATTACCGTAATTTAATTTAGATACTAAAAAACGTACATGGTAACTTTATTAAATGTTTTGGTTAATTTTAACCAAGTTATTTGTTAATCATTAAGGTGCTAAATTCTTCAACGAATGTACTTTTGCAATCACTTGTCATTTTTACTGCGTTTTGACGAGTGCAAATTTAATAAAACTTACGATTTAGTGCAGAACTATACAGAAATGGAAATTTTTACCATAACCCAGATCTCAACTTCACTACATTTTAGAGCAAACAAAATATAATGTAATGACAAAATGAAGTAAAGTACTAACTACTACTTTTTCAACTTAATTTATAAATATATGATTAACTTATAGTTAATTTGTTTTAAAACTAACTTTTTTGTTTAAAGTTAATTTTTAGCAGACATATTTTTTACATTCAAACTGTTACTTTTTTGGGATAACTTAACTCTAAAAATAACATGTCTTTTTAACAATGCTAGAAAAGTGCATGTAAGTAAATGCACTGGTTAAATGATGAAGCGTTTGAGGCCCGGCCAGGCCCAAAGCATTAAAATTTTGGGCCACTTCGGGCTTGCTCGGTATAATGTAGAACTATGAAATACTATAAAAAACTATCTGCTGTCTAAAATAACGACAACAAGACGACCCTTTGCTATGCCGAATCTAAAAATGCACATGATTCTTTTAGTTTTCAAAAGAACCTGGCTTCCAGTAATTTTTTAAACTAGTCAGCGACTCAGCAGTTCGATTCTATAAGGATAACGTGAATATCCCTATGGATATATCAATTGTTATCACCAAAAATAGCATAGCTAACTGTTTTTCTCTCGATTTGGTTAGTCGGGAAACACTCCCGTAGGTGTAATTGTTTTTATTTACTACAATTTAGAAATTAAAAAAGTCCGCCCCGACCGGGATTTGAACCCGGGTCTCCCGCATTCCAGACGAGCGTGTTTAAATAAATAATAAATAAATTTTATTTAGAGTCTACCCACTCAGTTATATAACTGATTTTCAGTGGGGATTTATCAAAGCGACCAAGCCAACCCTGCAGGCCCCGACGCAATCGACGAGTGAGCGATAAGTTATCGCTCACTCGTCGATTGCGTCGGGGCCTTGGTTTGGTTGGTTATCGCCGATAACCAACCAAAGTTCAATATTTTTAATAGGAAATATAGCAATCAGTGGTATGGACAGTGCGAACACCTGCGAATCAACGCCAGAATCAACAAGGCCGATTCAGAACAACTCTGAAATTTATTATGTGCTTCGTTGCTAGGATTGAAACTGTTTGATAACAATTGATACATCCATAGCAACATTCATGCTTATAGAATCGCACTGCGGGTCGGACCCGGGCCGCAGATTTTCACAAATTCGCACCCCTAATTTTTTTTAAAAGGGGGAAAAATGAAATAAGTAAAGGTATGCCTATGGCCAGCGTAAGCCCTCAATACACACTGCGTACCTGTACGGGGGTGGCAGTCCGCGCGGCGTGGTCATGTCTAGCGGCGCGTCCACCGGTTTCTCCGGCGCGTGATTCCGGTGCTTGGCGTAGCCCGCGCTGTTCTTCTCTCGGCGCTCATGCCTCCACCGAGCGGTTGGAAGATCCTTGTTGGGCCGCGCACAGTCTGTAACCAGAGGAAACACACGTTCAAGACTCCAGCCATCGAGAATATTATTACTTTTGTGAAAACAATCATGTTATTTTCATGTATGTTTGTAATGTAATAGTGGGTAACTAGCAACATGAAATGACAGTTATTTATAATGTGTGTATGTATTTTTTGTATCTTGTATTACCGATATCTGTATCTTTTTTTTTATTTTTTTTTTATTAATATTTTGCATTCATTTTTTTCATGTAATTTAACAGACTAAATTTTATAAAAAGAAAATATTTGATAGCTTGTTACATAATATCCTCTCATGTGTATGTATGTATGTATGTATGTATGTATGTATGTATGTATGTATGTATGTATGTATGTATGTATGTATGTATGTATGTATGTATGTATGTATGTATGTATGTATGTATGTGTATGTAGTATATCAATATCATGTGGTTTCTTTGACATAACCATAGCATAATTTGCATAATTTGGTATGTCTCAAAAAATATAAACATAATTCATCCCTAAGAATAACAAAGCTTATAGAGACCAAAAAATGTAAAAAAAAAACAAAAATTACCCCGAAAATGACAAATTATTGTAAAAAAGTGTTTGTGACCATTGTTATCTGTTCTACGTTTCTTTTTTAAACATAAACTTTTTACTTTACTCCACAAAAGAAAATACATGCTAAAGTGCGTCAAATTAATGCAAGATTTAATTTAGTTGTCATTGAGAAAAAAACTTTTCTCTGTATTTTTAGGAAATATTTAGCCTAAGTATAGGCCCTACATTACTTATATCATCGTCATTCAGTACCTATTATAGAAAGTTTTGGCAAATTTGCACAAATATAACATTTAAGCACTTTTGTATATTTTAGTACCTAGAACAACAGAAATAAACCAGCACTGGTAAAGCAGTACCTAAAGTGGGGAGCGCAGATTACCGTTACGTTCACGTCTCGTGGTGGAGGTGCCGAATATAAAAACATTCAAACTTTCTGGGGGGGGGGAAGCAATCTTAGCCCCCTAGCCCCCCCCAACATTCTGGATCAACTTTGCTGAACAGAAATGCCCGCTTGTTGATCAGACGTCTTGTTCGGTTCTCCATGTGAGACGCGACACATTCACAGACGGACGGAAAACTGTGAAGTATCAGAAACTTTCTCAACTATTCTCTACGATCTGGCTGAGAACAAATTGTTTAGAGTTCTTCAAACACCGAACATTATAGTAAAACAACTGAGGCCATGAGATGTTTCCGACTCCTGTCAATAGTATTTTTAATTAAAATACATAATTTTCTCATGAGGTAATAGTATACCAATATTTACCATACATAAGACATCTACAAGTTGTACAATTAGCAGGTTATTTCTCTCATCACATCAATCAAATGTAATACACTTTGCATATAGGCAATCTATCAATACACAGCACTTGACTGGTTGTGAAACGAAACCATTCCCAGTCACAAAATTGAGATTATTGCTCGGTATTAAAGTGATATCATTGAGATTTGAGATCAATTATTCAGCCATCTCCTTTCTTTACTTTACCCGAATCCTTTACTATACCCGGATCCTTTACTCGCCAAGATATGCACCTCGTCGTGAGAGGGACTTGACCTGGGTTCAAACCCCGGACGGGAGAGGGACGAAGCCTCGGGTTCGAGCCCCGGACTAGACTAGGGTTCGAACCCCGGACGAGAGAGGGTCTAGACTAGGGTTCTAACCCCGGACGAGAGAGGGACTAGACTAGGGTTAGACTAGGGTTCGAACCCCCGGGCGAGAGAGGGACTAGACTAGGGTTCGAGCCCCGGACGAGAGAGGGACGAGACCTGGGTTTGAGCCCCGGACGAGATCTAGATAATGCGGCCACGCTACTATGTACTAACCCAGGTTTCGGGTCACCCTACAATATAAATAACTTGCCTCGGGCTGTCCAACCCGGGGGCCAATCTTCCCAGCCTCCTGGCGTCCGACCTTGAACCAGCCTTACTACCGACCTTACCACTAGAGTACACCTCGCCTCATGGGCACGCCTTCACTGTGGCTGTACGTACG
This sequence comes from Sweltsa coloradensis, assembly GCA_024449915.1. Taxonomy (NCBI): domain Eukaryota; kingdom Metazoa; phylum Arthropoda; class Insecta; order Plecoptera; family Chloroperlidae; genus Sweltsa; species Sweltsa coloradensis. The sequence continues at coordinate 4,406 of JAMZAV010009261.1, read as the reverse complement.
ACCTTACCACCACAGTACATCTCATCTCAGGGAAGATACCTCGCGCCGCATCGTCACAGTCAGTGGCGGCGCCAGCCCAAAAACAATGGTGGGGCAAAGGAGGGGCAAGATAATAACTGAGGGGGTAAGTAGTGGTGCGTAGCGGGGGTATGGATGGGGCAAAGCCCCAGCCGCCGGAGACCCTTTCACCGAAAAAATTCGACCATACCCCACTGCAGTTATTTCGTCATGTTTTAACTGAAAATGGCAACTCAAGGGATTACGTTTTAACTACATACGGAAGTTATCCTAATTGGATTGATTGATTGGATATTGCTTAACGTCTCATATTTATGCAACTTGGCTAATCGAGACGAAGGGAGGGACGTAAGGGATGACGCGGGGGGACAAGGGGTGGACAGGCCTGTGCTGGTCAGAACCAGCCACAAGCGTATGGGGAGGGCAGAGGTTCCCCCACGTCGTGGTCGTCTCCGTCTGTGTCTCATCCGTCCGTGTTGTCATTGTCGTCGGCGTCGGGGAGGTAGTCAAAGGGAAGGGGAAAGTTCCCCGACGACGACCCAGAGCTCGCCATTAGTTTCAGGGAGAAAAACTCCCCTAATCACGGGCCAAACCACGAGAAGGTTGCGAGTTGGAATTTGTTATCCTAAAAAATTGCCAAAAATAAATTTGTGATTTGATGATTACTATTTTTTGGATGAGCGTAGCGAGCGAAGCGAAGATTCCATTTCACTACACTGGAGAAAAAAATCCGGAATGTTTTTTTTTTTTCTTTCTTTCTTTTTTTTTTGTATTTTTGTGTGTCTGTGAACACGATTCCGGCTAAACCAATACTCCAATTGCGATGAAATTTTATGGTGGTCTGTGAAATCTCTAAACGAAAAAACTGCACGGGGGGAAAAATCGATCAAAAAATTTTTCTCATGAAAATCGCAATATTACGATATTTTTCGATTTTTAAAAAATTCTTCGCCCTATAACATCTACATGCTTTATCCGATTGTAATGATTTTTTTCAAAGAACCCTAATTTTATGAATTAATATATTCGTGTGAAATTTGAGCGCAATTAAAAAATTATTTCTCACTATAATCGCAATTTTACTTTTTTTTCAATTTTAAACATGACTTCCGACTTATAACACAAACACATGCTTTATCCGATTGTAATGATTTTTTCACAGAACTTTAATTTTATGAATTTATGTATTCGTGTGAAATTTGAGCGTAATCGAAAAATGATCTACAAAAAAAATCACAATTTTACGCTTTTTTCGTTTAAAAAAAATTTCGCTAATCCATCAACGCGGCGGGACTTAAGCGTTTCCTAGTCGTAATATTTCGCGTGCGGCAGGCATTTGACACCAGGGGGCAAACAGGGGGCAAGCCATTTTTTGGGGGGAAAAGTGCCCCCCCCAGCCCTCCTCATAGCACCGCTACTGGTTATCAGTCAATGTCGAGACAAACTATCGATATTCAATTAGGGCTAGTTTGTAATTGCTGGATAAGCGCAGAAAAGACCAATTTCATTTACCCTGAGAAAAAAAAGCTCGGGTGTTGTTTTTTGTTTTTTTGTTTGTTTGTTTGTTTGTTTGTATTTTTGTCTGTTTGTTCGTTCTCAACAAGGCAAACGGCATATGCGATCTTAATGAAATTTGCAGGGGACCTTCGAAATCTCTGTACTTAGATCTGCCAAGTTTTATATTTCTCAATCTCATGAATATCGTACTTTTACATTTTTCCGGATTTTGAACGCGATATTTGGCCCGCGACGGACAAACGGCTACTCCGATCTTGACGTTTGTAAACACTGAACTTGGTTATGTAATGTTATTATTTTGGAGACAATCGAAGAAAAATATCTTATAAAAATCGTACTTTTAGGGTAACGATTGGTCAATATAACCTCGCCGCCCCGCACCTTCTCGCGGGCTGGTTAGTCAGTTGTTAATGTTGTTTTAGGCCACTCAACAGTAGAGTTATCATGCCTATGTCTATTTTATTGGAATCTTCCAAATTTTCTTTTCCATAAATTGGGGGATTTCCCCCATGTTTTCTTCTTTCCAAAGGGAGGGAAAGTAAGGTAAGACGAGGGGGGTTAAATGAGGATGTTGGATAGGATGGGTTAAACTGGGTGGGAACGGAGGAATGCTCGTTGCAGAGAGGGCCGGCAAGTATGGAGACGAAAAAAGTAAAAGAAGAAAATAAATATGGTAAGGCTGTGTGAATGAAGAAAGGTGTGTGATAAAAAGTTTGCGCGAGAGCTCTCTCTGCAACACGCACCCCCAAACCGCCAGAGCTCGCCCTTAGTTTTGGGGAATACCTACTCCCTACTCATAGGCAAACCACGGGAAGGTAGCGAGTTGGACTTTGCGGCTGTCACAACGAGGTGCGTGTCGGTTCTCGGTCTCTCTTAGACTTGCAGTCGGTCGCCTCGTATTGTTGAAGCAGACATGGTTCATCTTGCTCAGTGGTTAATTTTGTAAGGGAAAATGTGGGGACACGCTAAAAAACCCGGGAGAATTTTTTATGGGGGCCAGTACGGGGTTTGGGGGGGTTGCCCCCAATACAGCGCCGCAGGCGAAAATTTTGAAAATCGGGTTTTTAGAGTGTGTTTGGTGCGTTCTAGAAAAAAAAAGTGGGCTGAATGCAATACCAAATTTATGGCTTTTTGTACAGAATAACTATTAAACTATAAAAAAAGAATTGAGTAGTGACGAGATTCCATGTCACAACCATTGAATATGCATATCATACGTTCGTGATCACGTTTCCCAAAAATAATTGGGAAATTGTCGAAATTGTTGTCATTTTCTCTTCAAAAGTGAGGGTGAGTGTACTAAGTTTATTTACAGTTATAAATGTATTTAAGTAAATTTGGAATAAGAGCATGGGGGGTGTGAAAAAATTAATATAAATTATTTCGTTTTTATTATATTAGCCAACATGTGAGTGTTGCGTACTTATAATAATTTATAAAAAAAGGGGGGTACACTGCGTGTACCCACGCTCCATACAAATTAAGCACTGCTCTTTTTACTTCTCTTGTCTTGACAATGACAACAATGACGACACGAAACAGAACAGTCCCCCACTGAAAATCAGTTAGATAACTGAGTGGGTAGACTCTAAATACAATTTATTTATTTATTTAATCACCAGCCAAAAATAATCAACCAAAAAAGCTCATCCATCAACGCGACTGGAAAACGCGTTCGCGAAGTGGCCTAGTGTAATTATCATTGTTGATTACATTACAAATTACGATACGCTGGCGTTAGTATAAAATATAAACACGTAATACATCACATCAAGGAGAGGAGGCACCCCTCGCGCTGTTTACTACTATCATCGGCATCGATTATCGACAAATAGCGATCGCAATTGGATCGAGAATAATCGATACTATAATCGACATCTTATTCTTACGGTGTTTTGACGCGTAGATCAGAGCGTTAGGTGTGGAAGGTTCTCAAAGATGTATTGGTCTGTAAAGCGTCACAAGGCGCGGAGGAACAGCATGAGTGACCATAGTGCCTCACTATATGTAGTCGATGTCGTTGTTTGATAACAAGTTGCCAAATGTACCCCAACCAAATCGACCTCAGAACCTCTGCAGTTCCTTGTTTATACGCAAAGTAACGTCTCGGACATGACACTGATGCCCTGCCCGTGATGTGGGGCACAAATAATAAGTGGGTGGATATCCTTCCTCGGGGGAGGGCGAGGTCGTGGGAAGGGTACCATATTTCCAAGTGAAGTTTGCTGGCGAAAATTTTTAAAAAGGGTTTTTAGAGTGATTTCTGAGCGTTTCAGAAAATATATACGGGACTGAATGCAATACCGAAATACTATCGTTGTGTAGTGCAAAAACCAGAAAACCTTTTTCCAAAAAAAAGTTGGTGGCCGCGTCCGCCCCGAAATTAACTACTGGGCACAAGCATGAGATGGTTGCAAGAGGTTGTAGTCAGCGAGTTGAAAAGAGAAGAAGAACGTGTATGATTGCAAGTCTTCTATGGATACATCAAAGAAAAGAGTGAATCTCGAGATAAAGTTGACTTACATCCCGGAATTTTCTAGTGATGACTGATGAGTCTGTCAGAACCTCGCTTACCGGCATCGCCAAACAAGACTACCAACCGTGGGCTAACCATTGCAGAGCAGAGCTATTGACTATAATACACTGTCATTTCAACGCGCAGGAATCATCAGTCAATATAAACTAATAAGTAGTGTGCAACACAACGACACTACCTGCGACGACATCCAGTGGTGTGACCGGGGGAAGGGCAGGGGGGCAAACTGACGGGTTAAAATAATCCAGAATTGTAGTAATATGCACTACAATACTTTGACAGTCACTTGGTAAAACGAATTATTTGTATCTTCGTATTGCTTATATAAATTTTA
>JAMZAV010009260.1:0-23246 GCA_024449915.1 Sweltsa coloradensis | reverse complement strand
AAAAAAGTTTTGCCATAAAATTTTAAATTTAAATTAAAATATTTTTAAATAGAGTTTTAAAATCCTTTGTAAATTTGAAGAGACAAAATTTGTGGATAATTTGGTGACAACAAAAATTAAGTAGACCTAGATTGAAGAAGGTTTAAGTTATTTAAAATATTATTTTTGTTAAGAAAATATTTTGACTGGTGGTGTGATTTTGATTTGGTGATTTCATTTAAATTGGACAACAATGAAAGTCAAAGAAGATTTGAAAATGAAAGTTTAAAAGGGCCCCTTCGAATTTCATTCAAGATATCCAGACCGATTAACAGTTTAAAAGGTGAGTGGTATAGTCCATGTAATACCAAAAAAGATTATTCAATTTGAATATTATTACAATGCTTGGAGAAGAGAAAAAAATTTCAACCCGGTGGTGTTTGCTTAGAACTCATAGAAAACCTTTTTCCAGTTTAAAAATAAACAATTTTAATTTTAAATTGCCAAAATAGGATCCCAATATATTTTTGTTATTGCATAAAAAATTTGCCCCGTACCCCTATGTTTATTTGTACTTTCCTAAAAACGCCAAAATGCAATTTAAAAAAATGTAAACAATCATTCCCTTTCAAAATTACAAGTTTTCTTTACAATCAGGCTTTTATTCACCATATTAATGCTGATCTAATGCGTTCATTAAACACGCTCAATACGGCTTGTTATCAGCTTATCCGTAACAAAAGTTTGTTGATTTGATTTGATTGGATATTGCTTAACGTCTCATATTTATGCAATTTGGCTAATCGAGACGAAAAGTTTGTTGATTTATTAGGAACACAGTAGTCATACAGTTGACACTTTTACGATATACTTCAAATTCTGACGAGGGTTTCCTCAACCGTTAATGCAATTGCAAGGGATTGAGTTCTCTTAAACATCCCTCGGACATCCCTTCACAATTGTCCTATCTCCAATATACCTAGTTAGATAGAAACTTAGGACACGGAATCACAAACGGAGTTCATTTTAGGAGTAAACATTAATAAAAGTAAATAGGAGTTACGCGGTTTTTAGTATTATTTTTTAATAAAAGGACACATTTGGCAGTTGGCAATTAGCTATTCGCTCGCCCAAGAAGCATCCGACACATATGAAACTTTACATACTTTTCAATAAAGCATTCATGGACAGCCATACAGTAATAAATTTTAATATTTTATTTTATTCAACCAGGATCAATCCATGAATATGGTAAATTTTGGTCTTTTCAACCAAATCAAAAATCCTAAAAATCAATTTAATTTTTATAAATCATTTAAAAGTGTTACTTTTTAGAGCCCCATATTTTAACTCCCATGACAACTACACAAAGTTTCCTACACCTGCGGTGTCAGTCGGCTCTCTCTCCCTCTCTCTCTCTCTCTCCCTCTCTCTCTCTCTCTCTCTCTCTCTCTCTCTCTCTCTCTCTCTCTCTCTCTCTCCCTCTCTCTCTCTCCCTCTCTCCCTCTCTCTCTCTCTCTCTCCCTCTCCCTCTCTCTCTCTCTCTCTCCCCCCTCTCCTCTCCCTCTCTCTCTCTCCTCTCTCCCCTTTTCCTCTCCTCCTCTCTCTCTAACCGGGCAGTTTTCCCACGAGATATTTCAAGTCAAGAATGTGTATACACGTTTTTTAACTTCCCCCCGGAGTCAAACTGAACAACATCATTCAGCACAAAAAACTAAATGTGGCCCCCGGAACTTACATCATTACCTCTGGTGTTGAAACCAGATTTTTTGGCGTTGTGCCTAATTGGCCCCCCCTTTTCCTTAAACCGCACGTTTGAACCACACCCAAAGATAGAAGAAGTTCGGCACTTAAACCCCGGGTTTAAAGGTATTTATGGGAAAGGTAACGGGGGGCCCGGAAAAACTTTTCCAAAAACACCACCCAGTCCGTTTATTTACTTTGGGGATAATTTATTATAGGGAATTAACCCGTTTTAAAACTCAAAAAAATTATCCATTCGGGCGGTGTATTTATGAATGTATGTAATCTAAAATAAAAAAAAAAAATTGATTTACCCTTTAAAAAAGGGCCCAAAACTTGGACCATTTTTTTGAGGTTTGGTTTTTTACGGCGAAAAAAATTTTCCCTAAGAAAAACACATTGTGACGTCTTCAGGCCCCGTGACTTTGAAGGATTTTGACCTGAAAAATATTGATAGTAGTTATTTTCATTGGTTTGAAATTGTGTAAATATCTGTTAATGGTTTGAATATTTTTATCCTTTTGAAGGATCCGTCGTACTGTTATTTTAAGTTATAAGCGAAATATTTTGTGGTTATGACGAATGGTATAATAAAACAATGAAAAGTTAGAGGGAAAACTGTGCGTCTTCTTCGTTTCAAACCGACAGTGTTGGCTCGAGCGTAAAGCGCGCGACTCTAATTCGGGAGGTCCCGGGTTCAAATCCCGTCGAGACCGGCAATTCTGACTGAAGGTTTTTTCCAAGGTTTTCCTCAGTCGAGAATGCGAATGCTAGGGATTGAGTCCTCTTAAACAGCCCTCGGACATCTCTTCACAATCGTTCTAACCTGAAGAGAGGCATGGGCAGGTTTCCCAGTCTTACTTCGTTTCGATTTCTTTAACGATGTGCTGAAATAACCGACATGCCTGGCGAAGTCTGACCTTTGAATCGAGTGTGATGGAAATAGAACAATGCAGACGTTTGGGACGAAAGTAAATCACGGTTTCCTTACTGAAACTAAGGAAAAGTCAGCTGAGGCACGCGAGAGTTTTATCACGCGACTGCTCAGTTGGTGTATCAAGCTGCACTGCTATAGTCGAGGGCAGGCAGGTACCAGGTGAATATACAAATAAATAAATAAATACACAAACAAGCAAACAAACAAACAAACCAAAAATATCAATTAATAAATTAATAATTTAATTAATTAATTAACCCTACATAGTTGGAACTGAGTTATGATCATTATTATATTTTAAAAAATACTAACTAAATAAACGAATGAATATATTAATAAATAACTCAATAAAAAATATGTATAAAAACATAAATAAAGAAATAAAATTAATAGTAAATAAATAAATTTGTATTTATTTCGCCCTAAATATGAATTTATTTATTTACTATTAATTTTATTTATTTATTTATGTTTATATTTATATTTTTTTATCAAGTTATTTAAAATAAATTCGCACTCAGTTAGCACTTGTTTAACTTTTAATAGTTCAGTGGAGGACATTACATTTAAAGCCGACCAAGCCAACTCTGTAGGTGCCAACACCATCGACGAGCGAACAACGACCAACTAGAGACCGGAGTATTTAAGTTGAAAACACCGATCATTCAAGCTGGACACGATTCCACCCGCGGACAGCGTCAGAATTAACAAGGCTGATTCAGAACCACCTAAGTATTTATTATGTTCCTCGTTGCTAGGACGGCTCTAAAGTCATTGTTTACATATCCTAAGCCAAGAAGTAATGTTCTTAAATCATAAGTTAAAATCTTCTGACCGACGCAGGAACATTAACCACAAGACCAACGAACCACAAAAAAAGGTATATTGTTTTAAAAAAAATTAAATTTTATATACTTAAATTTTTTTACAGACTTTTTTTCCCCCAAATTATTTTCCCCAATTATATTAATATTTAAAGATTTTTATTTAAGTTGTGTACCTTTAAATTTAAGTGAAAAAGGTGGGGGTTTCTTCCTAGGTATTTTTTTAAGTTATTTTTTTTTGTTTTAGTCTAAAACTTTAAAAAAAAAATTTTTGTTTTTTTTTAAAATTTAAAAAAATAAAGAAAAAATGTAAACTTAGTTAAAATAAAATGAAATCTTAGTGAGGAACAAAAAGGGAAAAAAAAAATGCAAAAAAGGAAATCGAGTCTTTGGGGTTATTCGTACCGGGACGGCAAACACCACGTTATAGGTGACGCAGCAAGTTTAATAACTCGGGGGGGGAGGGGGGGGGGGTGGGGGGTGGTACCGTGTTTTTACCGAAAACGTCGCGGGGGGTCCCCCCAAGTCTATCGTTCTATAAGTTTAACGAGGCTAAATTTAAATTTTTAATCGTGGGAACCTGTTATAGGGGAAATTTAGCCCCTCTTCAGGTGAATAGGTATATTGGGATAGGAAATTGTGAAGGATGTCCCAGCTGTTTTAAGGGGGCTCAATCCCCTTTCATTCGCCTTAACGACTGAGGAAAACCCCGTAAAAAAAATTCATCAGGATTGCCGGTTCGACGGGATTCGACACCCGGGGCCTCCCGAACGAGTCGAGCGTTAGCGCCCGAGCCAACACTGCGGTTTTTGAGTATAGTTGGTCCTTGGGTTTGGGCTCTGCTTCCAATACCCTAGGTTCGATTTCCCCTTTGAAGCGTCCTTGAGTTTTGGGTTTGGAATGTGTAAACGTGACTTAAGAACACATAAAAATTACAAGGGTTTTTCCAAATTGCCCTTTTTGTTGTTGATTCTTCGATGTCCGCGAGTGGAATCGTTCCCGTTGATTTATCGGTGTTTTCCCAATTAAAAATTTTGGGCTCAGTTTGGGCACGTTCGCCGTCGTTGTGACGGGACCTACGGGGGTTTGGGTTGGTCGGCTTTAAAATTTAGTCCCTACTAAAAAACAGTTTTGTACTGAGTGGGTAAGGGGGGGGGGGGGGGCCTAAATAGTTTTTTTTTAAATTAAACCTCCACGATTCTAAACTGCAGTTTTCCTTTTATTTCTCTCAGTGGATTCAATCGAGGATTGTTGTCTCTTTTTCACATAATAAACCATTGGTCTGCATTTACTGTTTTGCGTGTTTATTTCGTCGAATAGGCAAATAACCTTGCACATACATGTATTGTTACTAATTAAGGCCCGTAAATATTTGTTAATATAAAACATCAAAATATCGACAACAAAATAACAAAAAGGAACATTTGAATGCGTTTTAACATTAAAATTGTTATCAAATAATACATTAAATACTTTATTTCTTAAAATATGAAAAGTTTGTGTTGACACTATCTTTCTTTGAATGTATAAGTCTAGAATTCATTAATGACAATTCAACTTAAACTCTCCAAGTATGATATCCTCTTTCTCTTGGGCACAATTAAAATATATTATCTGCCTCCCAGGTGTGAGAATACACTGTTTAATACCAGGCTGGACCTTGACAGAGACAAGTGATGGACAGACTGTGGTGCACCGTGTGACAGCCGTGACAGACGCTCTACGCTCTCTAATAATAAGCTAGCTCCTAATGAGCAGAGTGATGGTGTGTTTATACCTTGAGCACATGTTGCTTTCTTATCTCTCTCTCTCATTCTCTCTTCTTCTTCTTTTTCTTCTTCCTCCTCCTTCCTCCTCCTCCTCCTCCTTCTCTTCTTCTTCTTCTTCTTCTTCTTCTTCGTCTTCTTCTTCGTGTCTACTTGCACGGATAATGCAATCTACTAGTGCTAACTTAATAGCTCAGAGGGGAAACCCGCTCTTCTCCCCCCCCCCCCTCCCGCCCCCCCTCCTCCCCCCCCTGGTTGGCTGCGCACCAACACTCGTCTTTTGTTAGACTGTAACAATGTTTCCAGAGGCTTCGCTTAATCAAACCCAGGACAGATAATAGATTGAGACCAACCAGCCAAATGATTCTCTCTCTGAACTCTGGCCTATGTCTTCTTTGCTAATTGTTTTAAAACCGTTTTCATGGGTAATTTTATATTTAAACGATTGAGTTTTCACAAATTAATTTATTGAATTAAACATTTGCAAATATCTCCCTTCATTTTCTTTTAGTCGTGGACTAACTTTGCCGCATTTAATGTATGTAGCTGTCTTATAACTTTCATGGTTACATTGGTAATGAGTATTATACAAAATTATTAACTTATAAAACCCACATTTTAAACTTGATTTACATGTTATATATTAAATAATGCGAAACATATTGAAATTGTTAATATTTATACAATTAACCTTTTAATCCCGAATTTAAATTTTTCTTTATTAGGTTCTTGTAAAAAAACAATTCAAATTCCGATTTTTTCCTGAGAATTTTCTTTATTTGGATTAAGCAATTTCCGAGAAATTTTCATTTACAGTTACAATTTTAATTTGAAATACATTTTAGATTATGTGTTTCTCAAATAACACCCAGTACACACTGGAAATTTATTACTTATCCGGGACTAACCAATATTTTTTCGTTTTAAATTTTTTAGCAGATGTGTATGTTCAATCTTCTCCAAAAAAGCACTTTTTGTCCCGTTGAATGGGGAAAAATGTAATTATTTTTTATTTTTACAAAAAAAAAACTAGGGTCAAACTGAAAAACGAAAAGTTTATCAGCAAAAACTTGAGAACTTTCTGTTGCCATGTGGCAACCCCTGTTTAGAAAGGGTTGAAAAACTATTTAAGAGGACTCAATCCTTGGATAAACCTTGGATAAATCCTTCAGTCAGGATTGCCGATCTCGACGGGATTCGAACCCGGGACCTCCCGTATTCTAGTCGGAGCGCTTAGCGCTCGAGCCAACACTGTCAGTATTACTTACAAGGGAATACAACACCCTAAGCCAACGTTTAACAATATGCTCGTTATTCTCAAACCATTGAAGTAAATGTACATTATGTATATGAATGTAATGTTTTATAAATCTTAAATGTATTATGTTTAACAGTTTTAGTCAACTCACAAAGGCGAGGGGATCAAAATACATTACATTTTTTTTATTATTAACAAACCTTTTTCAATTTTACTAAAGCTATTTTGTTTTTAATTTATTTCATCTGCACCGACAATAATCAATTAATAATCAACCAATTAAAATTTCTACTATCTAGTGTATATCTTAACAAATTTCAAACTGTCCGCGAATCAGGAGATTTGGGGGAGGCGCCGGGTTGTTTGGGGAAATCTGAGGTCTTCCTAACTATTACCGGAAATTCATGTCAAAAAACACTGTTTTGAGTAAGCGCGAAAACGAAAATTCGATATATCGTACGATTTCGGTTCGGGGAAATAATTTCAATATTTATATTACTTTTGAAAGATCATATCAATAACATCTATGTTTTGCAAACCTTTTTTTTGTATTACTTAAAAATAAAAATGAAAATAAATAATATGATGTATTTAAAAGAAAGGGGCAAAATTGGGTTTATTTCGATATATTTCCTCGTTTCATTATGGGAAAAAACATCCAGGGGTAAATTGATTTTGGGGGAAATCATTCCAGAAATTAACAAATCCATCTACCCGGGTATCGAACCATGATCAGACCTACAATGCACCAACAACGAAATTAGAAATCAAACCCTCTCAGTAGTATTGGTTTTAAGCACCCCGGACGGCAATTGGGGGGATCGGGGTTCGATTCCTGTGAGATGGATTTTTTAATTTCTAATTTTCCATTTGATATCAATATGAGGTGATGATTTAAAATCGATTATGCAAGTCGTAAAAACGAAAAAAAACTTCTTTGAATAATCTCCCGTTCGTTAAAAAAAACAACAACTATGTTTTAATCTCCCCCTCTTTGTTTTCCCCGGCCGTGGTTGCACCGCCTGGATGGGCGTGGCCCAGATCACGCCCGCCTCTTCCTGTGCGGGGCCCGGCTGTGAAAAACAAAAAACGAACGAATATATTTGAACTCCCCGCTCTCTGTGCCCCCAGCCGCTTTTTGGGCACCCCCCCCTGGTGGGGTGGCCAATCAGCCCCGCCTTTCCTGTGCGGGCCGCGGCTGTGAACCCCCTCCAGCTGGCGCGCTGAGCTCAGTGCGTGGTGAACGGGGCCCTGGAAAAATACCCCCCCCCCCCAACCCCCCCCCCAGACTACGGTTGTCTCAGGGTCGACATCCTGGCCCCCCCCAAACTCTACATTCTAAAAAAAAACATGGACCCGATGGTGGAAACCCCCGTGAAGGGTAACAAGACTTTTTTAAATGCGGATTGAAATGATTTTTTTAGGAACTTTTTCAGACCATTTTTTTCCCCAAAAGGTCTTAAATTTTTGTTTGTGGTTCTGTGTTTAATCAATGACCCCCAGTTGTAGTTTTTGGGGGTAATAAAATGTCATAGCTACAGCAAAAGAAGTTGAACCAAATTGTAGAAAATGAACAAAAAAAACGGAAAGAAAGATACGAGGTTGTAAAATAATTTCAAAATAATTTTCTTTCTCCTTGGTTACCTGATGAGGACCCAGATCTATCCCTGAGGGACACCTTCTCACTTTGTATTCACAGGTGGAGGAACGGGAGGTTCCACTCTCATCCCCTGCGTAGTGGTTCTCTCGTCTGCCGCGTGTTCTCGGTTACCCATGAGGACCCAGCATCTATCCCTGGGGGCACCTTCTCACCTTCTTGTATTTACAGGTGGAGGAGACGGGAGGTTCCCCTCTCATCCACTGCGTAGTGGTTCTCTCGCTCGCCCGCCGTGGTCTGGTTACCTGAGAGGGCCAGAAACTACCTTTAGGACGCCTTCTCACTCTCTTGTATTCTACAGGGGGGGGACGGGGGGTTCCACTCCATCCACTGCGTGCTGGTGTCTCTCGCTCTGCCGCGCTGTTCGGTTTCCGATGAGGACCCAGCATCTATCCTTAGGGACCCTTCTACTCTCTTGTATTTACAGGTGGAGGAGACGGGAGGTTTTACTTCTCCAGCGTACTGGTGTCTCTCGCTCTGCCGCCCTGTGTCCGTTACTGAGAAAGGGCCCAGCCCCTCTTCCTTGAGGGACACCTTTTCACTCTCTTGTTTCTACAGGTGGGGGAGACGGGGGGTTCCCCCTTTATCCATGCGTAGCTTGGGGGTCTCTCGCTCTGCCGCGCTGTGTCTCGGTTAAACCCGATGAGGGCCCAGCATCTATCCTTTAGGACGCCTTTTTCTACCTGCGCTCCAAACGGCCCCGGCGGTGAAACCCATGCGGGGTTCTTTTCCCCCAGGGTCATCCGTACAACAGAAACTTTCGGTGCCACAGTGTCATATGGTTTCAAAACGCGGTGAACCCGTTCCGAATACCGGACGGATAGCCTGACTATCACAACACCTGTGCATCAGCAAAACCCACAGCGGGCTTCGGCCCGGGGAACTAAACACACTACCGACCATAGACCCGGTTGAGACAAACTTATATAGATAACCAGCAGCAAAATGTAACGGTGGGGGGTCTGATTTTTTAAGGGGAAAAAACCCGTGAATTGAATCTGCCCCGGTACTACCCTTGGATTTTGGGGCCCGTTGCCGAATTTTAAAATTTCTTGAGAAAAAAAGTTTTATTTAATTTTTATCTTATCACATAAGGAAATTGATGAAAGTAGGTCAAAGGCAGTGCACTTCAAACAAGACATATTTCAAATCCTGGGAAAGTTTTTTTAAAGTTTGGGGCCCCCACCTACGGCGCAGGACATGGACCGGTATTTTGGGGAAATAAATACCCTGTTTTCGCCGTATGAACGTGACCATTTAAAAAAATGTAACTTCCATTTCTTTGGCGTTTGCGTAAAACGTTTCATCGTTCTCCTTGACCTCATTATGAACCTTCCTGAGGTGTTCATCGAACATTAATTGGACTTTTAATTGGTTTGTCGCTTTCTAATACCTTGTTGGACGTCATTTTGAATTCTGGGCAAACGGGCCAAAATCCGAAGTTGTACCGGGAAGATTCGGATTCAGCGGGGTTTGTTACCCTTAATTCTGGCTGGTTCCTAAAGTCTCACATTTTGCCGCTAGATTTAAAAATCTTTGATTTCTCGACTTGCCTACTAGTCCGTGGAACAAGCTGCTAAATCTATAGGAACATTTCAAATCCGGAAACCAGCACCAAAATTTAGGAGCAGGTAAAAGACATATTTTAGAATGTTATTTTTCACGGGGGACACCATGGGAGAAAATAAGTCACCTGTCATGGCCCTCCCCCAAGATGGCCGCCAAAATAAATTTTTAAAATTTTTGTAACTCAAGAAGTAATATCAGATTTGGATAAAAATAATTTTTGTTTTATTCGGTTTTCAATGCTCTACAAAATTTTTTTTAAAATTTTTACCGTCAATACAATAGTTTTTTAAATTTTATTTATATATTATTTCAATGTATTGCAATTATAGCACTGTTTTGGAAAATCTAATTAATTTATACGAAAATTCACTATAGATTGTCAAAAAATTTTTAGACTATGCTAAAAAAACGCCAATAAACCAAAATTTTAAAGTCCCGAAACGAAATTCCCGTAACTTTTTGATTAAAATTTAATTAATTAAATTTAAGCATTAATTAAATCCCAAATTTAAAATTTTGTTAAAATTCCCCAAAATTTTTTCCCTTTTTTGGAAACATTTAAAAATTAGTTTTAACAAAAAAAAATTAATGAAAAAAATTTAATTTAAATTTAAAAAAAATTAATTATTCACCCAAAAAAATTTAAATTCCCATTTTAAAAAAAATTAAAAATTCCCACTTTTAAAATTTTAATTTTTAAAGGTCCCCAAAACCTAAAAACCCCCAAAAACGAATTTAAAATTATAAAAATAAATATTTAAAAAAAAAATTTAATCAAGAATCCCAAATTTTTCATGCCCAAACCCAAAAATTTTTAATTTTTAAAAAAATTAAATTTTTGAAATTAAATTGAAGGAAATTTACTTTTTTTCCCCCCTCAATTTTTGGTTAATTCCCTCTTTCCCCTTTTTCCCTCCCTTCTTTAAAATTTTTTTCCCCCTTTTTTAATTTAAAAAATTTATCCCTTTTTAATTTTCCTTTTTCCCTTTTCTTTTTAAATTTTCCCCTTTTTCCTGTCCTAATTTCTTTCCCCATTTTGGGCCCTGTGTTAATTTTACACAACAAATGTGATTAAATAAATTTAAAATTTTTTTCCCTTTAAATTAAAAAAATTAAGGGGAAAAAAATTAGAAATTGAACTTAATTTGGACTAAAAATTTTTTTAAAATTAACTCGCATTTTTTTATTTTGATTACTTCTTTTGGGCTTTTTGTTATGTGTTTAATTGAGTGACAATAACAATTATTGAGATATAAGTAATTCTTCTTTTAATTTTTTAAATTAACCCCGGGTAAGTTTTTTAGGTTTTTTGGTTTCGGGACATGAAAATTTTCGGATTTTTTTGGCATTATGTAGTAAAAGTAGTAAAATTTTTATGACGATCAAATCGGGGTTTTTAGGTATACATAAAAATTTACAAATTTTCAAAAGTGGGATTTTTTAAACCTAAAAAAAAATTTAAATTTGGTGTTTAAATTTAAAATTTTAAAAATTTAAATTAATTTTTTCATTACATTTTTATTCCCCCTTTTAAAACTACCCTTTTAAAATGTTTTCCAAAGGGCGGAAACATTTTTTGTTAATTTTAAAAATTTTTGAGATTTTTTGGTCCATTTTTTTTAATTAATTAAATTTAAATTTGAATTAAAAAAGGAAGTGATTGGAATTAATTTTTTGTAACAAAAATTTTTTTTTGGTTTCCCTTTTGGGGTTTCATATTGTTCTTGTAAAAATGCACTACGGGGAAATTTGGAAAAAGTGAATAAAAAATTTTTTAAATTTTGGGATTTAATTAATGTTTAAAATTTCTTTAATTTTTTAAATAATCAAAAAAGTTAAAAAAAAATTTCGTTTGGTGACTTTTTTAAAAAATTTTTGGATTTATTGTCGTTATTTTATTTCCTTGTCTAAAAATTTTTTTTAATGACAATTAGGGGAATTCTTGTAAAAATAATTAGATATATACCCAAAAAGTGCTAAAATTCCCAATTCCATTGAAAATAATAAAATAAATAAAATTTTAAAAACATTCCCATTTAGGGCCAAAATTTTCTAGTGACATTTTTTTTTAGAAAGAAAAATTTTAAAAAACCCAAATTTAAAAACCCCAAAATTTAGTTTTTTCCAAAATCTGATGATTATTTCCCTTGATTTACAGAAATTTTTAAAAGGGAAAATTTTGGGGGCCCCATTCTTGGGAGCCATGACGGGGAAAATTATTTCCCTCCCAATGCTTTGTCCCCCGGGGGAAAATAACATTCTTAAAAAACTTCTTTTCCCGCCCCCTAAATTTTGGTGTTTGGTTTCCGGTTTTAAAAAAATTTTTTTTACGCTTTTTCCACGGCCCCTAACTAACAATAAGAGTTTTGGGTTCTATTTTTCCCAAAAACAATGTAAAAATACGAAAATGAATAACAACTATTTTCAGCTTTTTTCAAATGAAAAATGAAATCAATTTTTTGATCCCTCTAGTTCAAAACGCCCCAAATGGGTTGTGGGCCCCCCTACAGATTCCCCTTGGTTGGCTTTAAGTTTAATGTCCTCCACTGAAAATCAGTTATGAATTATGAATTGTGTTTTTGAGTGGGAAGATTTAAATGAATCGACAAGAGAAAAATTTTAAAAATTTTGGGAAAAGAGAAACCCCCCAAATTTAAATTTTACAATTAAAATTAAGAAATAAGAAACAGTTGGAATTGTTAACTTTTTGTTTGGGGACAAAGTGGTGTCCGCCCGGGTTAAAAAAAACCCCAGCTTTTTACTTGACTAGGTTTTTTCCTGAAAAAAGAACATTCCACACTTAGAGGGGGACTTAAGTTTCCAAGTGTTTAGTCAGTTTAAGGGGGAAAACACGTTCCTTTTTTAAACCAAATGAACTTATTCTGTGGGAAACTTCACGTTCCTTTAGCAGTTTGTCAAACCCTATCCCCTTTTCCGAGGATGGGTTTACATCGCGAAATTAAAATTTTAACGCGAAATTACATTTTTTTTTGGGTAAATACTCGAGAAACGTTTGAAAATATCTAAAAAAAGTTTTCTAAAACCCAAAATTGTGGTTTTTTTTTAAAATTTTGTTTGTTGGGAATGCAAAAAAAAATTTTCCCAAAAAAATAAAAAATTGGTGCGGTTTTATATTTAAAATATGATTTAATTAATAAAATTTCTAATTAAAAATTTTAAATTTAACCATCACATTACAATATTTTTTATTGCAAATTCTATAGGTTAAAACCCAAAACCCCCCCCAATTAGGTCTAGAATCATTTTTTTAGATTTTTGGCCCCGTCTTTCTCGAGAAAAATTCACAAAAAAAAAAACTGAAAATTTTTCGCTGGTTTTAAATTTTCCCGGTTACTACCCCAAAAATTCCCCTCAAATTTATATAAAAAAAATTAATTCTTCTTTTGGGAAAAACCCCATTTTTTTTTTCCAATTTAAAGGGAAAAGAGTACCCGTTTATTTTTTTCCCTTTTTTTCCCACGACATTTTTTTAAGATTTTAATACCCGTTGGTTTTCCCAAACCCCAGTGTTTTTTTCGGGGTTCATTTTCCAAAGAACCCATAACAAAAAGAAATTTTGATAAAGATTTTATGGCCCCAAAGTTTAAAAAATTAATTTAAAATAAGACGCTTTTAAAAAATCAGAAAATTTAAATTTAAAAAATTTTTTTTGGGAAATTTTAAAATTTTTGTAATTCAAAAAAAGGGGTATATTAACCCTTTTTTTTCAGGAAACTTTTTATAATCTTGGCCCTAAACAAGAGTAAAACGAAAACCCAGCCCCCGTAAAAAAAAACATGTTTTTGAATATGAAAATTAATGTTTTAGTTTTGTAATATTTTTTGAAATCTTTAAAAAATTTAAATTGGTACATTTGGGAAATTTTTTTTAAAAAGGGTAAAATTTTTAGAAATCTTTGAACTTTAACCCGGGGGAAAAAAAGTTTTGCTTGACAGCCTTTGTAAAGGGCCCAAAATCCATCTTATGCTAAAAACGAGGGGCAAAAAAAAGCTTTTAAAAAAATGAAAAAAATTTGAATCGTTGAACTCAAAAAACGTTCTTTTTTTCCTCTTTTTTTTAGCCCAAAAAATTTTTTGTCCCCCAATTTTGGAGTTTCCTTACTTTGCGAACAATTTAAAAGTTAAGCTAAGTTATTTTTAAAAGGGCCCTACATTTTCTCGGTGCGCGATTTGGCTAAGGGGGCCCCAATACCTGGAATGGGGGGAGGACTCGGGTTTCAAAACCCCCCGGGCCCGGGATGGACTTTTTTAATTTTTAATCGTAAAAAAATTTTAAATTTACAAAAACTTTTTCCCCCAAAAGGAAGTGTTTTCCGATTAAAAAAATCGAGAAAATCCCTTTTTCCCTAAGCCCATAAACTCACGAAACTAATTTTAAAGGGTTAGCGCCCAAAAGGGGTTTGGGTAAATTTGGTCTGTAAAAAGAATGTATTCTGACGGGGGAAAGTGACCCCGTAAGTAACACATTTTAAAGGCCCAGTGAGATGGACATTTTAAAAAAAACCCTGTTTCCCCCATTTTAATAATAAAAATATAAGGACAATTTTTGAAAATAGTTTCCCGGGAACAAAAATATACATGTTTAACTTTTCAATAGAAATTAAAAAATTGAATCAATTATAAAGCCCAAAACTTTAACCCCAAAATTATTAATGTTATCTAAAAATTTTAAATTTAAAACGAAGGCCCAAACGTGTGGTTTTGTTAAACAACCGGGTTTTCAAGAAAAAAAATATGTTTTATTTATGCCCAAAAAATATGTTTTTTGCCCCTTTTGGGACTCAGTTATTACCCCCCCCCCCTTTAACCCCCCCCTACCCCCTCTAAACCCCCCCCCCCCTTCCCTAAACGCTACTTACCGCGATCCTACAACCCCTGATTACGTGGAAACGCGTACGCTACACTGAACCTTTAAGCCACCTTGGGGGCCCCCCCATCTTGGGGTGTTTTTCAATGTTATTTCTTATGGGGCGGCCAAAGTTGGGATTCCCAAAAAAAAAAAAAAAAATTTTTTATATTTAAAATACAAAATGCCTTTTTTCCCTTGCGTTTTTTCCCCCGTTTTTGTACCCCCCCCAATTTTTTTTTCCACATAAAAATATAGGCCCTAAATTTACACCTTTAAAAGAAAACCCTTTTTTAAAAAAAAATTTTCTTTTAACTGTGATTTTACACGAATTTTTTTCCATATTTTTTATCCCGTAATTTGCCCCCCAAAAATTGGCCCCTTTTTTGGGGAAAATTCCCGATAAACGGCCCCTTTTAACCCCGCTTCTTTTTTGTTCCCCCATAGATAAAGGGGCATGTTTCCAATCCTTAAATGGCCCTTTTATAAAAATCGTTGTTTTTTTTTTGAAACTGTGCACAAATATTTCACTCCAAAAACCCCAAAAAAATACATTGAAAAAACACACCTCTTCCCTTTGGGAGGAGGGAAAATTGGGAAAGAAACCACTTGCCCCCAAAATTTTTTTCCAAAAAAATAGAGGGAAATTTAAAAAGAAAAAAGGGTGTCGGAAATACGTCAATTTAAAATCCCAAAAGTTTTTTGGAGATAATCCCCCAAGGTAAAGGGGATAAAGATGGTACCCATGTACCAAAACCCCTGTTACCCATTTTTGCGATGAGACCTTGCTCCCCAAAAAAACCCAAATTTGGGGCAATTTTTTTTCGGGTCATGGTTGACCCAATAATTTGGGCTGTTAGTTTATTCATAAAAATAGTTAGCCCGAAAAGAAATATAATTTTTTGAGTTTTTTTAAACGGGTAAAGTACCCCTTTTTAAAAAATTTTTGGATTTAAATTTAATTAAAACAATTTCTTTTATACCCCAAATTTTTTAGAAAGTTACAGGATCCCTTTTCTTGGGTGCCCCCTTTTTTTTCTAGATTCCTTGTCATCATAAAATTAATAGCATTTAAAAATTTTATGCTTTTTTTTACGAATTTTGCAAAAGCCCCTTTAAAAACCGCCACTATCCCCTTTGGGAAAGACGGGTTTCCCCAAATTTTCCAAAAAAATGGAACAAAGGTATTTGAGGGATAACACTACCCCCAAACCATCAAAGTCAAACTACCTTTAAGTACAAAATATATAAAATATTTCAACATGACAGGGTTTTTTATTGCCCAAAAAAAGTAAAGATGTACATCATATATGAATTAAAAATATTTTTTTTATTATTTTTCACTTTTTTAGTTCGGTTTTTCCGCTTTTCCGGGACAAATGACCCCGCCCGCCCATTTTGGGTTTGGGAAAAAATTTAGGGAAAAACCTTTTAAAAACCCCCTAATTTTTAGGGCCCTTTTCAAGAATTTATTTTAACCAAATAAATTTGTCAAAATGAAAAAACGCACTTTTCCACTTTTTCCAAAATTTGAAAATGAAAAAAAAATTAAAAATTGACCTTTTAAATTGAAAATTCTTCCAAAAAATCATTGGAAAAACATTTTTTTTTACCAAATTTGTATATGGTTGGTTGAAATTCCCTTTCAAAATATCATTCTAAAGCTAACCCCAAAGAAAGAAATGAATTAAGGATTAAAAATAGTTACACAGCGCCCTTAAAAAAACCACTGACCCAAAAATGCCCCCTCCTCAACGTTATATCTTCTTTAAAAAAACCCAAAAAAATTTTTTATTTTATTTGTTCAGGTTCATGAAAATTTTTTTAAATCAAATCATTTAAATTTTTTAAAAAAAAAAACATTCGCTAGCAACCAAAAAAAATATGTCGAATTTATTTCTTGAAACACATTTTAAATGAAGTAATTGGGCCTACAAATTTTTTTTGCCCGGGCGCATTTTTTAACTATGAAATCATAAAGTTTATTAAAAATTTTATTTTTGGATGAGCCCCTTTTTTTGGCGAAACGAAAGCGAATGATTCCATTTCACTACCCCTTGGGGGGAAAAAAAAAAAGTTATGTTTTTTTTTTTTTAATTTTTGTGTGTTGTTTTTAAAACGGATTTCCCCGGGTAAACAAGAAAAAAAATTGCCTTCCCGGGTTTTTGGATGATTTTTTTAATAAGCTTATTAAATTAAGGGCCTAAACCAAAAGAGGTAATTTTTAAATTGTATCTTTTAAACCTTGACTTGACCCGTGTTTTACATTTTTTTCCCGGTACTTTTATGGTATTTGTACCGTCCAAAAAAAAAGAATTGTATATTTTTAAGAGTCAACCGGAGTTTGGCCAGTAGGCCTAAAATTGGTGATAAAGGGAGCTTTTTTAAAGAGGCCCCCCTGGAGGTGGGGGGGTTTTGCAAAAAAGTCAACCCGAATATTTAAAAAAAATAGCCCCTCCAAAGACGGGGCCCCAGTTGCCAATGTACGTCGGGGTTTTTTCCCGCACGAGTACTGCCCGAAAAACCTCCGGGTACGGTTTCGGCCCCCGTAGTCCGGTCCCACGGTCCCCGAGGCGGGGGCAAACATATTATCGTTGAGTGACTAATATTAGTCACCCAAAGCCATTATTTTTACATTCGTTCGCAGTCTCGCTCCGTGGGACGAGTTAAAATTATTCAAAAGGGGTGCTTTTTTTTTTTTTTGACTTTGGGGTTTTAATTTAGTAAATTTTATGATCAGGGAAAATTTCCCAAAATTTGGTTTTAAATGATGGGAAAGGGAAAGAAAAAAAAAATGTATAAATCTTACCGACTGAAAACTTGGAATCGAAACACGCCCGTAAGAAGTAAAATGTATATTCCCAAAACGTGAATTTTAAAAACCAAAAAGACCCTCCCTTTAGGCATTTATTGTTCCCTTTTTTTAATCTACTTATATTTACAATTTATCGCCAATTTATTATGCGTGGGTACGTGGAAAAGTGCCGGGTTTTTTTGCGTTTTTTAAGCTACGTAAATAAAATAAAACCATAATAAATTTAAAATGGTTGTTGAAATCATTTAAAACAGGGATATAATTTTAAAATAGCTGTGCAAGCTCCTGATGCCCAAAAAAAGCCAAAGATCCATTGTGACTGGTATATAGAAAAAGGGAAATTTTAAAAAGGGTTTTGAAGGGAAAAGGGCCCCTTTTTATTTTTCATTTTGACATTTTAATATTTTAATACGAAATTTAAAAAATCGTTTACATTTTTCTACCCCAAATCCGTATCCAAAAAATACAAGGAAAGTTTTAGTGTACAACAATGTACCTATCATTGGGGTTTTATGGCCCTTTGATTTTTTTTTCTGGGTGCATTGAACGGAAAAAAATGAAAAAAAATCAACATTCTCCGGCCCCTTTTTATTATGACATTTGTTCTGGAGGTGGCCCCCCGGGGGGTAAAAAGAAACATAAAAAATTTAATATTGTACAAAAAATTTTCCCGATATACCCATACATTAAATTTAAATTTAAAAATATATTTCTTCAAAAAACCCATAATACCCAAATAGCCCCTTAAACCCCAAAGGGCATCCCCCCCCCCAATGTAATGCACGGGATTTCTTTCAACGAAAGGGCCCCAAAGGGACGTATGTTAATTAATAAGGGAAAAAATAAAAAAGTTTAAAAAGGGGGGAAGGAAAACCAATGATGTAAGTGTGTTTTAAATTATGAAACGGTAAGAATTTCCCCTTTCGAAGTAAAATTTTTTATGTTTTCCCTTAAATTTCGTTATTTATTAAATTTTTATTTCTCGGGGGCATTTGAAATAACCTTTTACATTTTTTTTCTCTATTCAAAAAGCCCTAAAATAAATTTTTTAAAACAACAAACCCTTTCTCGCTAAATCAAATACGTAAAGAAGTAAAATCATTGAAAACAGAATGAACATTGCCCGCCTTCATGTGGTTTTTGTAATATTATTATTACCCTTTCCTTTTATAATCACAGGTTTAAAAAAAATTATGATTTTTTGATCGTATTTTAACCATTGTGTAAATTTGGGAAATAAAAACTTCAATTTTTAGCTTTTTGATTTTGATTCCCGGGTTGTGACCCTTTGCCCGTAATGAAAACCAAAAAGAGGGGCATGGGGGGAGCCTTTGAAACCCCAAGGGCCATTTGGATTATAGGGAAAAAAACTCTTTATTATCACAATAGAATCCAAACGCTCCCGGCCCTTATTCCCCCTTCCCCCCCTTGCATTGACGTACTATAAAACATCCCCGGGGAAGGGGCGGTTTAAAAAAAGTGCGTTTTTAAAAATTTTTATATAAAAAATTTTAAATTATTTAAAATGTTGAATGAATCCCTCGCCCGGGCATTTTGGCCCAAATTTTTTAAATTTGGGTCACTCCCAAGGGCGGCCCCGCCGGCAGGCGGCAAATGCATATTTCACCCAAAAAAACCCCCTCTCTGTTGTGTCCGTTTGGAACAAAATTTTTCCCGCCACAAATTTTTTCGAATGTCCTTTCCCGCATCTTGACATAGGCCCCTTTGTCGAAACCGCCCTGGCCCCTTTCTTTTACCGAAATAACCCTTAAAAGGAGCTTTATGCCCTAACGCGTGAGACTTGATTTGGAAAGGAAAAAGGTTTAATCCCCTCACCAGAATCCTAGCCCGAAAATTTCATCCGGGAATTCTGAGCCCCCCAGGCCCAATGCGGGATTTCCAAAGCCCCATTTTTGTTTTTAAATTTTTAGTGCCCTGGGTACAATGTTTTCAATCATATTTAATTAACAAATTCGTAATTTGCCCAAAAAACTACTAAAAGGCACCGTCGTCTCTTAATGCCCAAGGGTTGGTTGGAATCCCCGGAGAGTGAAAAAATGAATCTATAAAATACCTTTTGGAGACAATTTTTTTTAAAATTTTGTTTCCGGGAAAACCCCCCAATGTACTTTCCCCAGGGGTTTTAAAAAAAATTATTTCAAACCCTGTCAACGTGTGGAAAGTGTGCCCCCGGGGTCAATTTCAAGGATCTACTGAAACCGCGCCCCTTGAAATTAAAAGGGGTAGGGATGTAGAATCGAAAACAAAAAAAATTCCAAAACGAAAACCCACTCATATTTTAAATATGCCCCTATTAAAAACAAATCCCAAACACTGCCCTGAAAAAGGTTCCCCCCATCTCGAGCGGAAAAAATTTTTTTAAACCTTTTTTTTATTTTATTAAATCCCCCACAAATATTAAGGGCCCTTTAAAAAAGTAAATACGGCCTAATACAAAAAAAACAAAAGTAGACCCCCATAATAAATTACCGTTTTGACTACGTGTTTTTGCCCTTTTTTTTCCCCAACCCAAAATAAAAATCCCACTCTAAAAACTATATTTACGAGTTTTATATAATTTTTTAAAAAGTGGACCCACACCGGGGTTTTAACCCGGGACCCCTTTGCATGTCCGGGCTTTTGCCCTTTCCAGTGAGTATGCAGCCACCAAAATTTTAAAAATGGCTAATTTTTGGGCTATTTTGTACATTTCATGTAAAGGACAAACTAAGGTCCCCGGGTTTTAAACCCTGGTGTGGTCACTTTTTTAATTTTTTTTTCCCAAAGTACTAACATAAAAAGAGTCAAAGTCGCCAAATTATAAAACCAAAAGGGTTAAAAAAACGGGATAGCCCAACTCTAAGGGGTTTTAGAGAAAGGTTTGTATTCTCTAGTTTTTTTTTTAGTGCCCCCGCTCTAAAAGGGACAAAACAGAACCCCGGAAAAATTAAAACAGTTTAAATTGGTTGGCCCCCCCCATAGCTCAGTGGGTTTAAAACAAGCCCGGACAGCTAAGGCCCCCCGGCCCGGGTTTAAACCCCGGTGTAGTTTACTTTTCAATTTCTGTCTAAAGTTAAATAACATAAACGCTTTATAGGGCGCCCCCTTTTCTATAAAAACCCCCAAGGGTTTAAAAATATAAATTAAAAAACCCTTTGACCCCAAATCAAAAATTATTACACACACAAAACGAAAAGTCTTACAAATTTTTTTTTTTTTTTTTTTCCC
Source organism: Sweltsa coloradensis (assembly GCA_024449915.1). Lineage (NCBI taxonomy): Eukaryota > Metazoa > Arthropoda > Insecta > Plecoptera > Chloroperlidae > Sweltsa > Sweltsa coloradensis. The sequence goes on along the minus strand of JAMZAV010009260.1, from coordinate 2,604 downwards.
ATTTACAATTTTTTTTTTTTTTAATAACCCTTTTTTTTTTTTTTTCATTTTTTTATTTTTTTTTTTTTTTTTAACCAAATTTTTTCCCTTTTTTCTATAAAAAAACCAGGAACCCCAATTTTTTTAAAAAAAAAATAACCCAAATTTTTTAAATTTTTTAAACCAATTTCCTTATCTGCAAAAAGGGGCAGAAAAAAAAATTTTCCGTTTTCCCCGGTTACAAAAGGGGGTCACTGCCTGTTTCGAAAAAGAAATTTAACGTTTGGTTCCGCTTGACACTGGTAATTTACGAATCGGGGGCTGTCAAGGCCTACAGTGGGGCAATGTTGCCCCAAAAAAAAATAGCAGTATGCGATTTGATGGTAATTTTAAAAAAATCTTTAAAAATAAGTAGTGTAATGGCCCGATAAAATTTTCCAGATAAAATGAGGAAAATTACGATTTTTAAATTTTGTTTAATTTTTGGAAAACAGATTTATTTTTTTTTAAAATTTTTTTCGGCCTAAAAAAAATTTAATTTTCCGTTTTCCTTTAAAAAAGAGTTAGAGTTTGAGAGAGTAAAAATAACTTTTCATAAAAAATCGTGGGTGCAAAGGGGAACCAAAGGCGAATTTACATCAGAAAACGCCCTTTTTCCCTTTTTCTTTAGGGCCAGAATTTTTTTTTATAGTTGGCGACTAGACGCTTTTTATGATGGTGTTTATCATAGGGCATAAATTAAAAAAAGGTGCCTCCAACCGGGGGTTGAACCCCCCAACCCTGATGTCTGGGCAGATGCTCCCCCCTTTTATTATTAAATTTTTTTAACTTTAAATAAAAATGGTCCCCTACCGTGGTTTTAAAAAAAAAAAAATTTTAAATTTTATCTAACCCAAAAATTTTAAAATTCAAGCAATAGCCAACAATAAAGCCACCCTTTGTTTCGATTATTCATTTAATTTTGACAGCCCTGGGGTTTTAATCCCCCCGGTGGTAAAAAATGTTTTAAAAACCCTAATAATTTTAAAACAATGTTTAATTTAAATTGCCAAATAAAGTCGGGAAAAAAATACTGTATTTAGATTTTGTTTATTTCATCATGGAAAAATGGTTTTCCGCGGCTTCAAAACCCCTTTTTTTCTTTTTATTAGAGAGTTTTTTCGTACCCCAAAAAAAATGGACTTGTTGCCATAAAAACCCCCCTTCCCCCCCCCCCCCCCCCCCACTTCCCCCACAACTTTATTTTAGGAATCAAAACGCCTTTTTTTAAAAGGCGATACACTAAAAAAATTTTCTTACTTCAATTCACGTGCAGTAAAAATTTTAAAGATTTGAGATGCATAAATGTAATAAAAAGGGGCCGTGGGTGGATGTATTAATACTTGTTTTTTATTCTGTTTTGGGAAAAAATAAAAAAAATTGTCCCGACTGGGGACGAACCCCAAAAAATACTGGTCCCCGTACATATAATAAAAGGGTTTTTTGGGATGCTCCCGGATCGAAAAAATTGTCTTAAGAGTGCAATAAACATTGACGCCAAGCCTAGCATTTCTATTTGCGCCAAAATCTATGCATAAAGATTCCCAAAAGGTGGCCTGCAGTAGTTTACGAGCAAAGTCATGCAGCCAATCAGGGAAAACTTTTCAACAAAATACATGACCTGTCACCAAAATGGTGGAAAAAAACTTCGGATCGCTAGGGTTTCGCCACCTTGGTTTTGGGTCAAAAAAGCCAAAATAAACGCCCGAAAAAATTTCTTTTTTAATTCCATGTACAGCGGACACCCCCTTTTTCAAAAAAATTTTCCAAAATTTTTTGGGAAGCTAGTTGAAGGGTTTTTATTTACACGGGTTTTTTTGCTTAAATTTTTCCAAAAAAATGCTTGGTTACGCCTAAAGAAAAACAGGAAAAAAAAAAAAGGTAAAGTTAAAATTTCCCCCAAAAATTAAAAAATTTTTTAAAAAAACCCCGGAACAATTTTGGGGGAAAAAAAAAACTCAACACACGTTTCATTGGAGTCTTTACTGAGTAGAATAAAAAAAAAATTATAAAGATTTTCTCAAAATTTTGTCGGTTTGAACGAATTTGGGAAATACGAAAAACCCCTGCAAACCCCACCGAAAAATACAGGGTCCAGTGAGCCTTAAAAAACGGAAAAACTATAATTTTTTAAAAAAACCCCCATTGCATTTTGTTTAAAGGGACGTGTCATAATAAAATATCAGCCAAACCAAAAACGATAATTTTTTCAAAACTTTTTTAAACCCAAAACCGTTTTATAAAAGTTTTTTTTTGTATTTTTTTGAAACCACCCTTTCATGGGGAAGTGGTTATTTTAGATGTTTATTAAATGTTAATTTTTTAAATTTTTGTGTAAATTTTTTTTTTCAATTTATTGGGGGTTTTGTGGCGCAAGGCAACAGCGCTGGCTGCAGAGGGCCAAAGGTTCATGATGTATAAATAGTAATTAAAAATCTTTTCAAAATTTCTGTGATTGATCATGTTGATAACTAATTTTTGGTTTTGCAAATTTTTGGGTTTTTGGTTTTTTTTGAACCCTTTGTGTAAAAACCCCAGCCCCAGTGTTTACACATTGGTCCCAAAATTTTCATATAATGGCTTTAC
>JAMZAV010009259.1:0-22013 GCA_024449915.1 Sweltsa coloradensis | reverse complement strand
GGGGGGGGCCCCCCATTTTTTTTTTTGGGGGGACACCTTGCTCGATCAAAACGTGTTCTAGATAAAATCCCGGCAAAAGACGTCGGGGTGATATTTGGGGTGTAACGAACACTTGACAAAGAAAAATGGCCCCTCTGGTTGGGGGGGTTTGAAGAAGATGCCCCGAGAGTTGGAAGCATGGCCGGGGAGCTGGTTCGGGAAAAACATGTACTTGATGGTAAGCAGTGGGGGGGGGGGAAAGGAAAAGGGGGCGGGGGGGGGGGGGGGGGAGGGGGGGGGGAGGGGCGAAAAATAATAACTTCAAGGGAAGTTTTTTCGAGTTTTTAGATTGCAGATAGTTGCTGTAAACATCTTTTACGGGGCCCGAGGCAGGGAAGTTTAGTTTTAGTTTTTGAACATTAATTTAAGGTTTTAAAAAAAAAAGTCTAGGCTTTTGTATTTTTGGAAAAATACTTTTATACGCGAGGTTTAGTTGCAATAAAAATTTAAGTTCCACTAACAACTATAAATAATATTTTTTTTGGGGGAAAACCCCTGCCCATTTTCCATTCAGGCCCCCCTCGTAGGTGCCCCAATATGTTTTTAGGGGAATAGGACTCTGTGAAGGGATTCCGAGGCTGTTAAGAATACTCTCATTTGCATTCTCAATAAAACTGAGGAAAAACCTCAAAAACCCTTCTTTTCGGATTCCGGGGGTCTCGAAAAAATTTGAATTTTTTCGAGCCAACACTTTCGGTAAAAAAAAACTTTAGTTTTTTATCCTTTTCATAAAAAAAAAGAAAAACCCCTTGGTTGCCATTTTTTTAGTTAAAACAGACAAAAATAACTGTAGGTGGGGAAAAAACCCCCTTTTATTTCCAGCTACCCCCACAGATCTGTAGAAAGGGGTTCCCCCCCCCCCCGCAACCCAACGTTAGGCATTGTCATGAATTTTTTGCCTAAAAAAAATTTTTTTAGTGCACACTTAGTCAAGTATATACTCAAAATTACTTTGGGGGGGAGGGCGGAACTGGGGTCTGGAAAAAAAATAGTAGTGTTTTTAAACAGTCGCAAGGTCGGAAAAATCACGTCGTTTTTATTACTCCGAAAAAATCATAGGGGAAAGACTACCTTCTTAAACTGTCAATCAACAGCTGATTCCTTACCAAAAATCACTTTTCATTCTAGACTCCAATGACATTTACGATACCTTACTGTTTTTTGGTACGGCGAAAACCTAAACCCCCCGCATGGAGAACTACTTGTACTTACCCCAGTTTGGCTAGACGCTATGTCTTCTTTTGCTTAATAGCCCTTTTGGGGTTTATTTTTTGGGGCCCACTACGAGCTAGAGCTCTTTTTAGGGTTTTATCTGATGTTTAGTATGTTTCGTGTTTTTTTGGTCTTTTTCTTTTTTGGGGTGAAAAAAAAACCATAATGCTTTTCATGATTTTTTTTAGGGGTGTCCCTGAAAAAAGAGAAAAAGTCATTTGGGGCACTTTTTATTAAGAATATAAAAAAGTTGGAAGAAATTTGGATTTGAAAAGGATATTTAAAAAATGGAAAAGGCAATAAATAGTCTTCTTTTGTTAACACTGATCTAGTGAGGTAGGGGTTTTAGGCCTTTTGTATTTTAAAGGCCGGAGGGGGGCGTAATTGCCCCAAAAAAATGATGAGGGAAATTTTTTCCCCTTGGTCCCAAATTTGTGATAAAAAGATGTGGTTAGTTCTAACAAAATTTTCCCCTTAGAGAAACCTTCCTTCCTTGGTGAAAAGTCCACATTTTCGAAAAGTACCAGGTTTAGCCCGTGGCCATTTTTCAAGCGGATTTTGGAACCCTCGGGCTTGTCAATAAAAATGATTTAAAATGCCCGTTGCCCACACAGGTGGGCATTATAAGAAATGGTCTGATTAATGCTTTTTTTAAAAAGTACGAGTTAAAAATTGAGATCCGTTTTTTTCCTTTTGTACAAAAAGCGCAATACCTCTGGATGCTGGGTACGCTGTCAATGTTGTTTACCCCCCCGGGCTTTTCATCTAATATGACCCCCAGGTATTGCATATTTTCTGGTTGGATATTTTCCTCCCAAATAATTCTAGGGCTATCAGGTCGACATATTGGTAATCTTTTGTCTTGGAATAGGACGGGGGGCCTTTTTGGAGAATTCGCCATAGTCAAACCATAATTCCAGGGGGATTTTTTAGCCTTTTTTAGCGGTCGAAGGCTTAGAACTTCCACGATCTAGAATTACTGCCCCTGCCCTCTGCAATTGGCTAGTGGGGCCCCATCCACTTTAGGCCTGTCATTGGGTAAAAATAGAAAAAAAAACCCGGTCCCCGGATGAGCCCGGGGGGGGGCCCCCGCCTGGATCTCCCTTGTGGGGAGGTTGCGGTCCCACTGAAAAGCTTGAAGGGACGACCCTGCGATGTAGTAGACGTCTCCTGACATATCCCCCTGTATTAGGGGCCCCCAACGACTACAAAATTTGCAAAGGTTTATGGTACGACGAAGGCCGAACCCCGCATATAGACCATTGCATACTTCAGCCCCCCCTGTGGCAGACTTTTTCCTAGACCCTGTTTTCCGCGTCGCTCACTTCATTTCTTTCGAGCCTCTTCGTTTGGAACATGATTGTTTTTTGCAATATTTACATATTTACTCCATCCAGTTGACATCTATTATTCCTGGGATAAAAAAAAATTTGATGTGTTGGAAAAGGGACGTTTTTTGCAATCCTTTCGTAAATCTTGTTTTTCTTACAAAGGTGGAATTTTGTAAAAAAGGGGGGAATGCGCCTTTTATTAAAACATCTTTTGGATGTTGTACCATATTCACCACCAACATGAAGGAGAAAGCAAAAAGGGGCCCCTGGGTTTAAAGAACCACAAAGATTGGTGACAAAAGATCTAAATTATTTTAAGTTTCCGGTTGGTTTTTTACTGCGGGTTTGCTTTTGAAACCTGGGTATATTACTTACCAAAAACGGAAAAAATTTGTCATAAGGTAGTTCAAAAATCTCACATGAGCTTGTTTTAATGATTTTAATTTTTAGCTGTTCAAATTTTCTAATCGATAAAAAAAGGTTAAAGAAAAGAATAGCTTTGTCAGAAACTTAAGAGGGATTGCCGTTTGAATAAAAAGTTGACATTATTTTTTTATTTGCCTATAGATCAAAAAAAACGCTTCAAATTTTTTGGGGGCCAACTGTTTTCTTAAGAACGTGGGCATTATAATATCTTCTTGAAAGAATCTAAAAAAACTGGCGTAAAGGTAAAGTCAAAATTTTTTGTTATAAGAGGTGGTACCCTAGACAAGTTCGCCCTCCCCACTTACAGATCCCCCTTTATACCGGGGGTTTTTGGGAAAGTTTGTCGGGTTTTTTCTTTGCATACATTTAAAAGGGCGTTTTAATAGCCAGTTTTTTTTCTTTAAAATAAAGAAATTTTGAGATACTCTATAAAAGTTAAAAAAAATATCCACACAATGTAAAAACAAAGGGGAATCGAATCAAAAAAGATGTGCGGAATATATGGGTTTGCAAAAATCAAAGTACACAGAAAAAATTTTTGTGTCAAGAAAATATAACATACCAAAAGAAAAAAAAATGACCCCCGCAAGGGGTTGTCTTGATCATAAAGGGAGAGGTGGGATGGAGGTACTAAGTCACGCCCAACAAAGTTTCTTCAACTTCATGTATCAGGAAAATATAACTTACCAGGAAGTCAGATTTCTTTATTCCCGCAAAAAAAGGGGACCTCGCAGTCTTTGGACTTGAACATACAATGGAAGGTGGGGGGACGGAGTACTAAGGGTCACCCCACAAATTGATCTTCATGTATCAGGATCTATAACTACCATAGGTCAAGGTACCCACAAAAAACCGCCCACAGAGTTATTTTTGGAAATCATGAAATTTTTAGGTAGAGGAAAAAAATTCCAAGGAAAACCTTTTCCAAACAAAAAAATGCAGTCTAAGAGGAAAAACCCAAGCTCAGAAGAAAAATAAAAGAAAATATCACGTGATAAAACGCAACGAAGAAAAATCAAAAAAGAAAAGCGATTCTGAATATCGCAACAATTAACCGTCAAGAAGCTCGATGCAGAAATGCAAGGGGGAATTTGACGAGTTTTAAAAAATACAAAAACTTTTTTTGGGAGTAAGTTAACGCATTTTTTTCTATCCATAATATTTTCAAATTCAATTGAAATTTGTTTGACATTTTGCACATTTTAATAAATTACGATAACACAATAGTATGACCTGGGGTCCTTTTTTCTAATACAAACTAAATTTTCCCTTTTTATCAAGATTAAGATGTAAGTGTAGGGTGTGTCTTAAAATTATTCAAAGTTCTAGGTCCAGGTCAGGTTAGGTCCAAATTCAAGTCCACGTCTAACAACGGTGTTAGGTTACTAATTATCTGTCGATGGCGTGTAAAGTACGTCTGAAAAGTCTTTAGGACGTGTTCTGAAACTTTTGTTCTCAGTCTCAGTCTCATTCTCAGTCTCATTCTCATTCTCATCTCGGTCTCATTACTAGAAGTGTAATTTCGGTCGTTCTTGGTGGGAGTATTAACAATGCTATCAAACATCAAAACAAACAGACAAAACAGCCGTGGAGTTGACACAATAGGTGGCCGACTGATGCGATCTTAACAGTACTTTAAAGTGTTACATAACGTTTCCATATCAATTTGACTCGGTGCTATTAATTACTATATTATTTATTAATTTAATAAACTTATTTTGGTTAACTCAACGTGATTTGGAAAGTGTTTTAGTTTGATCGTCTCCCGAGGCCGCCATTTTTAGTAATAGAATAAAAACGAGTGTGGTTTTTTGGGGTAAGTTTCATTCCCGTTCTCAGCCCTCGATCGGGACCTTCGTACATTGCTTCTGACGTCACCGATTATTGATGACGTAAAACTGAGAATGAGAATGAGACTGAGCAGGGTTTTTTCAAGGCAATCAGACACGTCCTAAGTCTAGGTCCATTCTTGGTCCAAGCGACAAATAGATCGAGCAATCAAAAGTGTACACTCGTTTAAGGTCCGATCAAAATGACCGTCCGCGACAACGAGAAAAAAACAATAAATGAATGCATTGTTAAATAAAGGTAAACATTTAAGTTTTGTTTGTTTTTATCACGTATTTAATTGGGTTTTACTAGATGTACAAATACTTTTAATAAACAAATACTTTACAAAAGGGCCCCTTACACGGGAAGTTGAAAAAGTAAAAGTAAAAAGTGAAAAGAACGAGTAGCTTTTCGAAGCCTTCACACGGACAAAGAGAAAATTTTTTGTGCCTGGCGTCCCCTCTGGGCCCTTTGTGCGAAAACTGATGGGCAAGAAGGGGTCACTAACCATGAAAAATTTTTTTTCTTCAATCTTGATCTTCACACGTATGGCGCGTGTTTGTTTCCAAAGACCTAGGGCCTAGTGGAGCCTAGGCCTAGGCCTAGGTTAGGTAAAAAACCTGATGCTAAAAAAACGGCAAAGTCACTGCCAGCCTTTCTTCAGCCGCGATCGGGTTCCGCATTGCCTCTCTATTTTGGGCAACTAAATGTGCTAGTTGTGAGGACGCTATGAAACACAAATTTTTGGCGTATTTTTCAAGTTGACAGAATAACTTTCCCGATGACAATCGGGCGGGAATTTCCCCCGCCACTTATATATCCAAGCTGTGCCAAAGGTGTTACGTTTTTTCTGCATCTTGATTTATTACCAAAGTTGACTCATGACAACGTTGTCGACCAATCACGGTCAACTCTTCAAGGCCATTCTACTTTTCACTTTTTACTTGTCGAGCAGAGTCCGACAAGGGGGACTTTCACTTTTTACTTTTCAACTTCCCGTGTGAAGGCAACTCGAAAAGTCCCAAAAAGCTGCACGCTATCTCTACTACAAAAAAGCTACTTTTTCTCCTCACTTTTTCTTTTTATTTTCCAACTTCCTCGGTAAAGGGCCCTAAAGGACTCTGGGAATGCACACCTAACCTAACTTTAGGTAGTGTTGACTTTGCCGGCCAGGCAGCTCTACTTTAGGCTATTTATAGCACTTTAACATTGGGGTTGGGGATTTGGGACCTACACCTGGATTTGGACCATAATTAAACCCACACCCTAAGTAAGTGTGTGTAAGAAGATTTTTGGAAAACTTATTTATTTTCTTGGCCAAACAGTTCAACCAAACATATTTTGTATTTGGATTCATCTACGGCAAATACAATGCGATTTTATGCTTATTTTTTGGTGCATCTAAAAACCGCAAAAAAATCATTTAATTTTCTTTAAACATAATATTGCGCATTCTTTGTTCTAGATTTTACTTAAGAGGGCAATTTTTCTTGGAGCTGCTATGGATTAACCAGCACGTTGTAAATATCCTTTTATTTGCTCCTACCCGCGTACTCGTCTCAAAAGTAAGGTTTACACTATATTGTTTAGCTGAATAAATATAAACCGACATTTCAATAAATATTCAATACACTGTTTCGGGTTTGATATTCTAAGCTGGAGGAGACATAGTTCTAATATTCATCTGGTTGCAAACCGTCTGCCAGTATTTCATGTGCAACTTCTATGCCAGCAACGTTACGTCACAGGTAGGGATGTGGGCAGGTTAATTTCCGATAATTTCTCCGGAATCTGATAATATGTTACCTCTATGTTACCCCCATGTTACAGAGTGCAGCTGTGAGCGAGGCAGTGTACGCCTGTGATTGGCTGGCAGCCTTCGCCTAGCTTCAAGCTGTCTATGTTCATGTTACCCCCCATGTTACAGAGGGCAGCTGTGGGCGGGGCAGTGTACGCCTGTGATTGGCTGGAAGCCTCGCCTAGCTTCAAGCTGTCTATGCTCATGTTACCCCCCATGTTACAGAGTGCAGCTGTGAGCGAGGCATTTGTACGCCTGTGATTGGCGGGAAGCCTCGCCTAGCTTCAAGTGTCTATGCTCATGTTACCCCCAGTTACAGAGTGCCAAGTTTGTGAGCGAGGCAGGTACGCCTGTGATTGGTGGAAGCCTCGCCTAGCTTCAAGCTGTCTATGCTCATGTTACCCCCATGTTGCAGAGTGCAGCTGTGACGAGGCAGTGTACGCCTGTGATGGCTGGAGGCCTGGGCCTAGCTTCAAGCGCTCCATAATCAGATCATGATCCGGGTTAAGTTCCTTTGGATATCAAACCCAGGGGGAAATCGATGCTCTTTCAAGGAAAAAACTTTACTCGGGTTCGTGTTGGATCATTCCATAACTATAAATCCAATTTCCACAAAAACTTAAGTCTCAACAATCGCATTTATTTCGTTTACACTTGTGAGGCCATATCCTAGAATTTTTTAGTTGGGGTTAAAATGGCTCCGACAAAAAAAAACTGTTTGAAAATAACCAAATTATATACAATAAATTAGAGTACGTGAAAATAGCGTTTGTGAATAGATTTCTACAAAGCGCTATTTTTTCACTTAAAACTAAGGTTTTCCAGTTCCCCCTTTTATTTTATTTTTCATAGTAAGAGATAGTTTGTTTATACACATTTTTATGCATTGATATTGATTCACCTTGATGACGTAATTTCAAAATAATAATATGAAAAAAAAACTTCATACACAAGTTTTTTAAGGTGGCCAAAAAAAAATGATGCTACAAAAAAGCTATAAAATGACACTTGAAAATGCTATTTTCACGTACCTCTAACAATAATACTAATTATTAAAACAATCGAAATTGGGAAACAATTGACATTTCAAAAAGTTATCACTTGATCCGGCATAATTTTTAAACTATTGAAAAGTTTGCCGATAGTTGACCATATCATCACTTAATATTACACATCTCAATGTTAAAATTTTTACAAATTAAGTGATAATTGTTAATCAAATGATTGTTTATATATGAGTTGATATTTTCAAATAAGTGATAATTGTTAATCAAATGATTGTTTATATATTAGTTGATATTTTCAAATTGGTTTATAATTGTTCATATAGTTAGTTTATATAAGTTGATATTTCAAATTAAGTGGTAATTGTTTATCAAATTATTGTTTAAAATATTATAGTTGTTTAATTTATTTTTTAAATTGAAACCAAGATAGCTTTTAATTGCTAGGGGAGTTTGGCCGGGTAAAGGGTCAGTGCTCATAATTTCGTAAGTACTTATAGGGCAATGCTAATTTTTTTACTCATAATGCGTATCTATCTGATTTATTTATTTTTATTTTTTAGATGGCAAACCGCTGCCTACAAGTTGATGGCCCACAACAAGAACTATACTTGCAAAGTGATTCGTACAAAACCTTTTATTCACTTGTTAGTTGGGCTCATGGGTCTAATGGTTAGATTCCTTCTCCCAAAAAACTCCCAATTTATATTTTCCAGATTCAAGCAGAAGTTTTTTTACATCCATAATGGACTTAAATCCATTAATATGTCTCCTTGGATTGGGTTGGGACAAACTGTGGATTTGGATCCGATGTTGCAAAGAAAAACTTTAAAATTTAAATATAACATATTAGTGATCGGGTGCTCTGTGGCAGTGAGTGATGTTCAGTATTACTGTCGACAAAATAGCCCAATCAAATAATATGTCATAACAGACAACGTTTAGCGGGACACTTAAGAGGGGGATTTGTATTTGTTAATATAGTTCATTGATAAATCGAAGCCCTTCACTTATTGGCTAATGGCTATTCGTATTTCAAATCAACGTCTGATGTTCATTTTTCGTGCGTTGATTGCGATTTTAATAAAACCAAATTAATATTTATTCGTTTGGTATTAATCAATCAACAGCGAAAAAAAGTACATATAGCAAATAAAAAAGTTAGGTTTAATAATATTGAAAGCGTATTTACACCTTGGGGAAAAACATCTTCCACCTGATTTACATCTACTCAGGCATCAAAGATTAATTTTCTCCCGAAATATGAAACAAGTTTCAGCACTTAGTCACAAATATTCTATGGTAGAGAGAGTAAAAAAACAACGGACATTTAAACACGTTCTTCAAGGTTTTCATTAATTCGCTTTCTCTTCAAGATTTTTAACAACATTTCTCTATTTTTCATTCAATTTCATCAAAATTTTGCTAATAATTTCCATTGTTATCAGAGAATTGTTTATTCCAAATTACATTTGTTGTTCTTCTTCTTCTTCTTCTTCTTCTTCTTACTATTATTATTATTATTATTATTATTATTATTATTATTTATTATTATTATTATTATTATTATTATTAATTTATATATTATGTTCAGAACCTCAAGTTGATTTTCTAATCATGATTATTGTAATTATGATTGTTTTTATTGTTTTTAATCGTGTATTTGTCTTTGAAAAAATTTTTTAAATAAAATTGAATTATTATTATTATTATTATTATTCCTTCAATAATATTTTAATGGCCAAATAATTATGTATGTTCTGTAATCTGTATGTGTATGTATGTAGGGTGAGAAACATTAGTACATGGAATGTAATGTGAAAATCAAGAAAGTTATTATTTTTTGGGTTTAACCCATCTTTAGAGTTATTATTAGAATGATTATGTTATTCCATTTTTAGATTTCAACTATTCTAAAAAAACGTTATGCATATATTTCCAGTATATTTTTAAGGGTGCTTCTAGGGTCTAAATAAAGAATTAACTTTCACAAAAGTATGTAGGATATTAATTATTTAAAAGTGAATAAACGTTTTACTGCCAAAGAACAATTTTGAGAACAAAAACAAAAACAAAAAACATTGATATCATGAAATTTTCCCAATTATGACGTTAAAAGGCTTAAGAGATTTGCCCCACATTATTAATTTGGGATTTTAATGATGATTAAAAAAAAAAATGAAAAGTTAAAAAAATCAAGCACAAAGTCTCATTTCTATTGCCTGCATGAAAAGGAAGATCACCAAACGTTGTAGAATTGTTTGTTGGCACGAGCCCAGGGAATTTCTTTGTTACCTTCTATCAATATAATTTTTTTATAAGTTGTCCGAGTTCCGGAAATTGTTATTTTGTAGGTGTTTTTTTAATTTTTAAATTAATCCTTTTAATTATAGGGCAAAATTACAAATTTTATATAAATAAATTTAATAATTAATATTAATTCTTTTAGTCAATAAATATATACAAAATACCAAAGTATGGGGTTGACAATGTTCCCTCACACCACTTTATAAATAGTAGGTACTGTCAGAAAGTATGTGAAATTCTCTGGATTTGGTGTCAAGTTACTTTGAAATTATATACTAATGATAAAAAACCTTTCACTAATGTATTTTAGCATTCAACGCCATGTATAACCATCGCCCATATGTACATCAATGGGCCAAACTTGGATGTAGTATTCCCAGCCATTGGTTTACTTGTGGTCGATGGTACAAACATCATTGTTACATTAAATCAACAACTAACACTAATACACTTACACTCGGACACATGTTTGTACAACCACAATACTTTCAATGCTCATAGAAATAATTCAATGTATAGTTAGTTTTAATATTTTATTGTTGGACCCTAGTGTGAAGTAAATTGTACTTGTGGTTATGGTTTCATATGTTAGGTTTTTTTACATTATGGCCAAAAAAATATTTAAAAAAAAATAAAACATGTAACATTGAAAAAGGTTCAGTTACAGGAAAAGTGATGTGTATTTATTACTTTCGTTAAAACTTCATTGTTTAGGATATTGACAAAAAATTACAATACAATACCATAGTTTAGTTTATTAAGCTTAAATTGTGTTGTATACATATTATATAACATATTGCATTGCGAGACTAACGGCTGAAAGTAATGTTTTCCCTTCCTTTCTGACTGCTGCCTATCACTGATGCTCAAGGACATCGCTCTAAATAACCGGGACCGTATACTGGAGCGTATTAAAATTTAAAATATAATTAACCATAACTTGGAGAAACAAAATTACAATTTGTTTGCCCTGTTTCAAATCTTATAAGAAAAAATCGCACACAAAAAAAAATAATTTTTTATTAAAATTATTCCGTATTGGTTGTTGTTTTGTGTCCTTAAGCCACAACAGTGGTTTTTTTTTGTGGGCTCGTTGTCTTTTGGTAAGCGTATCAGCTTCCAATGTAGAAGGTCCAGGGTCAATTCCGCAAAGTGAATTTTGTTTCTTCCTGTTTGAACAAAAAGTCTTTTCGGATCAGTTTGTAAAAGGACTTTAGAGCCGTCCTGAACGAAGCACATAATAAATTCAGGTGTTCTGAATCGGGAATTTTCTGATTCTGGCTTTTTTCGCGGGTTTTCGCACTGTCCATACCATGATTGTATTTCCTATTTTAAAAAAATCGATTTTTCGTTGGTTATTCCGCTCACTCGTCGATTGTGCGGGGCCTACAAAATTGGCTTGGTCGCTTGATTTAAAGTCCCCACAGAAAATCCAGTTTTAATAAACTGAGTGGTAGATCTAAATCCATTTTTTTAACAATTTCGTATTTCTATACGTAAGCTAATAAATATTGATTTTAACCATGGATCTGAAAAGTTATTTAAAAATTTAAATCCAAAAAATGAAATGAGTTTTGCTTTTAAGTATCATGGGGTGTTTTTAATTGTATTTTATAGTGTATTTATTAGATATAAACTGGACCAAAAATTAATTATATTAAATCCCCCCCCCCCCTTTTTTTTTTTAAAAACCTTTGGGAGAATCAAAAAAAAATTTTTTAAACCATTTTTTTGTTTCCCCTTTTTTTTAAAAAAAAAATTTTTTTTAAAAATTTTCCTTTTTTTTTTTAAAATTTTTTTTGGGGGGGGGGAAAACAAAAAACCCGGGAAAAAAAAAAAAAAAAAAAAAAAAAAAAAAAAAAAAAAAAAAAAAAAAAAAAAAAAAAAAAAAAAAAAAAAAAAAAAAAAAAAAAAAAAAAAAAAAAAAAAAAAAAAAAAAAAAAAAAAAACCCCCCCCCCCCCCCCCCCCCCCCCCCCCCCCCCCCCCCCCCCCCCCCCCCCCCCCCCCCAAAACCCAAAAAAAAATTTAAAAAATTAAAAACCCCGAATTGAAAAAAAACAAACATTTTTTGTTTGTGTGTCTTAATGTTTGAAGTAGCGTATAAGTTAATGAAAGGTCAAGGGTTCATTCCCAATTCCCCGATTTGCTCTGGTTTTTTGAAAATAAGTGGAAAATTGAATAAATTTAAGCGGAAAAAAAATTTTTAAAATTAAAAGGGCTGGAAAAAATTGATTAGAAATCCGCGGTATTAAAACTTTAAACCAAATTAAAAAAAATAGTTTTTGGAATCCCAGGCTGAAAAACCCGACCTTGTTGGCGAGGGCAAAGAGCTGCGCTGAAAAAATCCCCCACGAATCAGTTAAACAACTGAGAACCCACCTTTTTTCAGCAAGAAGCAAAAAGTGAACGAAAAAAAACCCCAAAAAAATTGCAAGTGGAAAAGTTTTTCACATTGAAAGACGGGTAAAACAATAAAAGTCAGAAGTTAAAAAACAAGTGGAAAACCGGGGCCCCCTTGTTTCAGCGTTAAGGGAACGGGCAGGAAAAATAAACCCCCAACATTAAAAAACAACTTAGAACCGCCCTTGTTGTGCAGAGTTAAACAGAAAACGACTGAAAAATAAACCCAATCAGACAGTTAAAAAAAAAAAAAAAATGAAACCGCACCTTTGGGGCACATTGAACGAAAACTGCGCTAAAACAAATTTAAACCAACGTCGATCAGTTGAAACAGCTGAAAACCGCACCTTTGTTGTGCAGCAGTGAAGCGGAGCAGCTGCAGCTGAAACAATACAACCCACGCCCAGAATTTGAAACAAGCTGAAAACCGACCTTGTTGGCAGAATTGAAGCGAGAGCAGCTGCCAGCTGAAAAAATAAAACCCCAGTCAGATCAGTTAAACAAGTTTAGAACCCCTGTTGGCACATTTGAAGCGAGAGCAGTGCGCTGAAAAATACAACCCACGCAGACATTTGAAAAAGCTGAAAACCGCACCTTTTGTAAACGTTGAAGCGAGAGACTGCAGCGAAAAAAATACAACCCAGTCAACATTAAAAAAGCTGGAAGCCCCTTTTTGTGCGCGTTGAAGCGAGAGCACGCAGCTGAAAAATACAACCACTCGACATGAAAAAAGTGAGAACCGCACCTTTTTGGGCAGCATTTAAAAACGAGACAGCGCAGCGAAACAAAAAAACCCACGTAGATCAGTTGAACAACTGAGAACCGCCCCTTTTTGTGCAGGTTGAAGCGAGAGCACTGCAGCTGCCCCAATACAACCCACCAGATCTTTTGAAAAAGCTGAAAAACCGCCCCTTGTTGTGCAATTTGAAGCGAGAGAGCTGCGCTGAACCCAAATAAACCCCAGTATAAATTTTGAAAAAATTTAAAACCGCACCTTTTTGCAGCATTTTCCCGGAGCAGTGCAGCTGAAACAATAAACCCCCGTCGACATTTGAAAAAGCTGAAAAACCCCCCTTTTTGTCACAGTTGAAGCGAGAGCAGGCAGCTAAAAACAATACAACCCACGCAACAGTTAAAAAAAGTGAAAAAACCGAACCTTGTTGGCGCATTTGAAGCGGAGCAGCTGCAGCTGAAAAATAAAACCCCCACGTCGATCTTTAAAACAAGCTGAGAACCCACCTGGGTGCAAAAGTTAAAGCGAGAGCACTGCAGCTAAAAACAATAAAACCCACTCAGATAGTTGAAAAAGCTGAAACCCGCCCCTTGTTGGCAAGCAGTTGAAGCGAGAGCAGCTGCAGCTGAAAAAAAAATAAAACATTTTTTTTTTTTAAACCCCTAAAACCGTTCATTTTGTCCAGGACAAGCATTACTGACATAAAACCTAAAAACCAACTCCGTTGTTGTGCAAACAATTTTGGCCCCAGTTTAGCATGAAAGTTCCCCAAAAAGGTAATGGAAATTTTTAAAGAATTTTTCACAAAACGAAACCATAAATCAAAATTTTTTTCGTTAAAATGAAACGTTTTTGGGTGATAGGGGGGGGAAAGGGGGGTTTTTTCTTTCAACTTGCCCAATGAAAAAAAATGGGCTTTTTCAAAATTTTAAACAAAAACACTGAAAACAAAAAACCCCCAAAAAAAAACCCATTTTACTTACAAAATCGGAAAAAAAAATTTTGTAAATTTAAGGGGTTTTTTCCCCAATTTTTTTGGGGTATATTACAATTTTGGAGAAATTTGGGTCCAAAAATATTTTTTAAACCCTTTGGGTTACCCAAAAATAAAAATATTTAACTTGTTTTACCTTAAAAAATGAAAATATAGCAAAAAAAAACCAAACTTTTTTTTTATTTAACATGGTTTTTCTTTGCTTTCTGTAAGAAACAAATATTTTTTCAAAAAATAAAAACTAGGGATCACAAATAAATTTTACTTAAATCGAATTATTGCAGATCCTTTTAAAAAATGGCTTTGGGGTTGCCAAATGTCGGAACATTTTTGCCAAGCAAAATTTAAAAAAACCCCCCCTTTGTATAAACAAAACAAAAACACATGGGTTTCTTCCTTAAAAAAAGGGGAATAATAAAAAAAAAAACTAAATGTTTTTTTTAAATAGAAATAAGAAGGGGTTTCAAATTTCTATGAGATTTCCATATTTATTATTTTATTTATATTATTTTAAGAAAAAATGTTTAAAAATTTTGGGATTTTATCCTTTACCATCTTGCCCCGTGAAAAAACGTATATAAAAAAGACCAAACGAAAAAGGGAAATTTAAGTTAACCACCTTTAGGTTACCCATAATTAAAACTTAATTTATGACAAATTAAAAAAAAACATTTTAAAATTTTCCTTATTAATTTTTTTTTTCGTTTTCGAAAAATAAATTTGAAATTGTTTTTGACTTTTAAATTTTAAGAAGGGTTTTTATTTGGGGATTTTCTTCATCTTGCAACGTAAGGGGATATCATGAAAGGAAAAAAAAAAAAATTAAATTTAAAAAATTTTTAAATTTATTTGAGTCTCCCCCACTCATTAAAAAAATATTTTCATAACACACTTTTTTAAAGTCATATATTTTTGGCTTTTCAACGGGGGTTTTAAAAAGTTTTGAAATCAGGGGGGGGTTATTGTAGTTTTGGGGGGCGGAGTGGGGTCGGGCAACCCCCAGGCCGGTTTCGGGAAATAATTTTTTTCATTATTAAATAGTATTTTTTTTTTTAATTTTCATCGGACTCTGTAAAGAAGTCGCCAAGGGAAACCTCAAAAAAAATAAGTGGGAACCCGAATTTAAAAAAAATTTTTTCAAAATTTTTTTTTGATTCCCCGGAAAAAATCGGGAAAAAATGTTTTAAACAAAAATACTACAAATTTTTAGGGGAATATTTTATTAGGAAAAAAAAAAATTTTTTTTTTTTTTTTTTGTGTTTTCTTTTTTAAACAAACTCATATTATTTTTCCCCCCCTGCGGAAAAAAATTTGGGGGGTTTCCCCCCCCCCCCCCCTTCGACGCCACGAAATTTACATTTTTTTGGATCGTAGTCGCGTAATTAATATAATTTTTTTTGGCACATATTTTAAAAATGCAGATTCGTAAAAACATTATTTGTTTTTAATTTTTTTACTTGAGCAAATGATAGGAGCAAAAATTAGGCCTATGAAAACCTTTTAAATTAAATTTGATTTGCATCCTTTTATAATAAATTAATTTAAGGTGCACAGGATAGCTAAATTCGTGCGATGCAGTGTCCCCGCATTTCAGTTGGAAGGGCCCACAATTGCATTCGGCAAAATTTTTTTTTTTAACTTTTCACGATAAAATTTACAAGAATTTGTGTATGTCAATTTCAAATGTATATAAAAGGGGGCTTTTTAAAAAATTGAAAATTTGGAAAATTTTAAAAATTTCCCTTTCATTTTAGAGCTTTTAAAAAAAATTTTACAAATTTTTAGGAAAATGTACATCACAAAGTCCTAATTTCAAAAATTTATCTTCAAAAAAAAAAAAAAATACCAAAATCGGTGAGTATTTCCCGCTAAACTACTGAATAGAAGCATTTTTTTGCCGTTTTTTAGGTTTTTTCAGCCCAGCAATGGCCCACTCGGCGATAGATTTTTTTGGGGGACAGGATGGATTTATGTTCGAAATAACAATTTTTGGGCCACAGAGTAAAATGTCAGCAAATGCAGAACACCACTCAAATTTTAAACATGTTTACTGTTTGCTATGAACACGGGGAAAAGTAAGACATTTGTTATTTGTGTAAAACGTTAAGCTTGAATCAACTTTTATTTTCACGCTGGGCCCCAAAAAAAAGTACACAGATAATCATAACGGAAAACATAAAATTCGATGGAAAAAAGCTAATTTTAGAGACCGCAATGGTCATCATTATTAGGATTACGCCCCGCACTGATGTGAAAAATTTTACTTCATAGCATGTAAAGGAACGCAATCTTTGTTAGCCTAAATATGTACGTGTCAAATTAAAAGACAAAGAATTAAATTAAAAATTACCGTTTTGGGTAAACCCGGATCATTCGGTTTTTTTCCCGGTTTTCTTTTTGCGCGACTGGAATCCACGCACAAAGTCTCGGACTCAATTTCGAAGGGGCCCTTTAAAATGGAAAGTAAAAAAGTGTTTTCCGTTTTGGGGTGTTTTTGTTTTAATTTACACGACTGCAAAACGAAATATCTTAAAAAAATTTCATTAAAATTTCTCACTGGGAAAAGAACCCCCGGCCCTCTCCCGCTGTCCGGGCGGGGGGGGCGGATGCTCTTACAAAGAGCATTGGGGGACGCGTCAGAAATTTGTCTTTTTGGGAGTTTTATTTTTTATTGGGGGTGATAGTAAGTGGGAATAACAAATAAAATGGTGAACTTGGGCATACACCCCAAAAAAAAGAAAGTTAAAAAAAATCACGTGAGAAAATCTAAAGCCGATCATTGTACAAAAATGTATTTCCCTGGGGGATATCCTATTACACATGAAAAATATAATCTTTTTTTTGTTTTTCCTTTTTAAAACGAGGGTAACGCAAAAAAATTAGTCCACAGCGCCCCACCCCCCCACAAACAAGCTTTTTCTTGCAAAGTAAGATATTATTTTCAGGCCCTGCTCGTGTGTAAAGCTGGGTCCGACAAAGTATGCCTGACAAGTATTTACTTTTTTTACGTGTTATCCAAACGCATCATTGTTTTTTGTGATATTTTTTATTGTGCCCTTTCAAGTACCTAACCAACATAGGGGACATAAATAGGGGTCGACGACACATTCTGTAGATTTGCCACGTCGTCATTAGAAAATTTTTTAAGATTACTTTTCAACTTCAAAAGATAATTTTGTCTTTCAAACTTGCTTGGGGGGTTTTTAATGACCGAGTTACCTGATGGCGGGAAAAGGGGATAAATTTTTCCCAAGCAAAGTTTTAAACGGTTTCTTTACACGATTGAAACTTCTGACTATAAAACGAGAATTTAGTGTGCGTAAAAAAAATAGTACAAAAAGAGATATATACCGTCTGGAACAAACAGACAGACAATGTAAAAAAATGGAAACAATCGGGACAATGTGTTTATATAAAATAAAAATTTTTATTCTGCGTAATGCTGTCTTCCCGCATTTAGCTAGAAAATTACTTTTCCACAATTTTATTCGCATAAAATTAGGAAAATATTTTTAACAATAAAATTGTTATTTAAACTTTATAAAACATGTACCCATAAGGAAAAAATTTTTGGAAAAAAATTTTCTTTTGAATACTAAAAAAAAAATTTCACCTTTTTAAAATTAAAACGCAAAAATTTACAAGTATTTAAAAAGTCGTGACTTGGTGGTGGTTGGGTATTGAACTTAATTTTTGTAGTGTTAGATTATATTTTTTCAGCTTGCATTTATCCATAGACTTGGTAGGCCACCCAATTTTTTATTGACTATGAAAAAAGCAAAATAGTGCAATGAATAAAAAAACTATGGTGTTCCCCTAAATGTCCAATGGGGGGGGGGGGGGGGGGGGTTTTCAATATGCAAAAGGGACGGGGTCGGGCGAACCCCCGCCGCCGGAGGACTTTCGAAATTTTTTTGATTTACATTTTCAACGCCCCTAAACCGTTTTAGAGTAAAAACATACCCAATGCTATGCGAATCAAAAATTTCTTATTTTGCAAAAATCCCGACTTTGTAAGTAAATTTTAATTTCCTAGTTATGTAAATATCATAGTTAGGTTTTTCCCTCCTTATATTTTTCTTCAATCGATTACACCGTTTTTTTTTTTTTTGGGGGGCATGGGAGCTTCAAAAACCCCTAAACCCCCCCCTCCCCCTTGGAAGCCCCTGAAAAAAATATACTATACTACCTACACAAAAACAAAAAAAAGTTTCAAAAAACATGGGAGTTATGCCCTAACGGGTTGACGCGCCCCTTTTTCCCAAAAAAAAACAAACGTTGCATCTTAAAAAGAGCAATCCCCTTAATTTTTCAGGTGATAAATTTCCCCAATATTCGATATTAAAAAACCGTATTAACCTTTTAGGCAAGGGCCCTGAATTTAGCTGATTTTGGGGAAGGGAGGTAAATGATGTTAGGATTGTTTGTTTTTGTTGTAAGTAAAAAAAAAATATAAATTTTTTGAATTAATTGATTTTTAAAGAAAGCTTGGCTCAAATTTTTGGTGTTTGAGGGGGTGGTCTTTTTTACATGCCACACATTCATTTGTTTTAGTACCAAAATAATTTTTGGGAGAAAAAATTGGTAAAAAGGAGATAGTAAGCATATCGACAATCCAAATTTTAATTGGGAGCGATTTGGCCGAAGGGTTGAACTTCAAAACAAAATAATACTAACACTTTTGAAACTAAAATGTTTGTTTTTGACCTTGTTCACTTTCACTAACCATCGCCCCCCCCCCCCCCCCCCCACACCACACAAACGCAGAATGTCGTCTTTCGGCGAAAGTGAACAACAACATGGAGCAAGCGAGAAAACGCGTGTGACCCACCCCTCATCACATAGGGGCCCCCCCGTATCTGTCACATTTAGTTTTGGTTTTTTTGGTAAGAGTGGGACATTATCTCTATCATAAACCCCGCATTTCAGAGTCTCAAAATCAAGATAAACATTGGAACGTTTTGATAAAATAAAAAACGGTAGCACCATCAAGCGACTATATAGCCTATCATATTAAAAACCTTAGTAGTTAAAAAAACCGTTTTTAATTGTATTTATCCAAATTTTTCGATTGGTTTCAAAATACGTAAAAGTTGAAATTTGGGGGTGGTTAGAGGCTCTGTTCCAATGCAGAAGGCCAGGGTTCGATTTCCGCTGTAGGCAGATTTATTGAGTTCTGATGTGGATTTGAGTCCATCATTTTTAGGGTGTAAAAGGTGACTTGGGCTTGGATCGTCCTAGCCCGATGCACATAAAAATACGGTTATAAACCGGGAATGAAAAGCAGTTATAAGATGATTTTCTGCGTGCTGCTTTTACGTGAATACGGTACCTAAACTATTTGCTTTAACACTAAACATATAAAACATGGCGTAAACGGAGGGGGAATTTTTGGGCAGAGGGGGGCGAGGGGGAGCGCAACTTTTTTTGAAATTTAAATTTTTTTCTTAGATTTTATAAATGTTTATACATTTTTTCTTTTTTTGCAATTTTTTTTTATATTTTTTAAAAGGGTTTTTTTAAAACAAAATGTAAAAAAACCCTTTTCACACTTAGAATCGAAATTTTTCCGGGGGTGGCGTTCGCACCCTATCAACTGGGGGGGGAAAACCCCCCCAGACCCCCATTGTTCCCAAAGTGCTCGTTACCAGGGGAAAGAGCGTATACCCCCATAAATTATTTTTGGTGATACCCTGATATCATGTACCCGGTACCTACATACCCCCTTTTCCCGTTGTGCTGACCATATCTTTGGGGGGATACAACAAGTTTGCTCCGCGAAAAATAGGGCAATTTTCGCCAATTTGTAATATACTGACAAGTGTTGGCTCAAGGCTTTATGATTCGGGGGGTCTCGGGTTTGAAACCCGTCACAACCTGTCCTGATTATTTTACTTAGTACTGATTATTATTGTAGTATCGTTTCTAGCAATTTTAATAAGCGTGATGAAATAGGCTATAAAACTTGTGTCCGACCCGGGGGTTTACCCCGGGCTAGGTTTATGCAGTTTAGTGGGGTGTACCCGTACCAAAAGTCTGGGCTTTATCCCCAAATCGCGTCAAATTTACTGCAATAATTTTTATGTTTATGGTCTACCTGTATTTGAATAATAAAAAATTTTACTTATTTCAAAATTTCGTAATGTTCTTTATTGCAATCCCTCATTTCCCTAGAATAATGATCATTTCATAGAGACAAAAACAAAAAATTAAGAAATTTTTTTTGGGGTTTTCCCTCATTTTGTGATGGGTTTTGTAACACCAATACAAAATTTGAGAATGTAAACATTCTTTTACTTGACGGACGACACGTCATTTACGCCAGCTCGGAATGGTGAATTTTATCTCAGGCGACCTTTGGGGTGTGTGAGCGCATCTCGCGTCCTCCAAAACCCTTTCTGCAGTAGAAAAAAATCCCCTTGCCTCGTGTAAATATACGGCTCGCTATGGGGGTAAATTAAAAATATTTTGAGCGAAATTCTGAGGCCCTCCTCAACACGTCTCTCCGCAATCCCCCCCCATTCCTTTCATCTCCAAGATTATGCTTAACGCCTGTGAACCTTAAGTACAGCATTAGTGGGGCAGGGTTTGTCGAGCGCGTAAAACGCTAATTTGGGAAAACTCGGTTTTAAAACACCTCGAAACGCAATCCAGACTGAAGTTTTTTCCCGGGTTTTTTTCCATCGTAGATGCGAATGCAAAGGAAAACAATCTCGTACATCCCCTTTACAATCGCCCTCACTTCAATATCACAATAAGAAAACCCGAAAAAGGGCATGGATTGCAAGAAAAAAAACTATACTTCCGACAAAAAATGCACCCGCTTTCAGAGGTGGGGGTAGTATAAATGGGGTCGCTTTTGGGTATGAAAGAAAAATATTTTACCAAACAAGCATTAATTACTGTGTAGATCACGGGGTTTTCAGTGTGCGAGGTCCCCCTGACTACGTGTAGAGTTGGCCAATTTTTTATTCTCGCTATCCATTTATGATATTTTATTTATCATGTTGTTTTGTCGGGGGGTATACATGATATTCTTTTGTCAACGTTTTAAAAACCTTTTTTTTTCTTCTTTAGGACGTAAATAGATATTTTAAGTTTTTGAAATGACCTTTTTTCTTTTTATTGTTTTTTATTGTATATTCAAGTTTTTGTTGGTTATTAAAAAAGCTTTCCCTTTAAATTCACTGTCAGTTTTTCATTTGCTAGAAAACATTTTTCTTTTGTAGTCTTCCATCCATGTTTCCCCTTGAAACCGGAACTATCTCTTGGACGGGTTATGATATTTTCCCCAATAGGCCTATACTTGGGGCTGGGGGTATGAGTCTTTTCCCCAATCGGATTGACTTGCGTATTTTTCTAATTTAGAGACAGACTTAGAACAGGGTCCGATGATGGCTGAGGCAAAAAGTGATCCCGTTTTTTTAAACGTCAACATAAAAAATATCATGTATACCAACCGCTAAAAAAAAACCCCAAAATAAAAAAAAGTTTACAAAAATTGTTATGGGGAAAACAATTTCGAGCTACTGCTTCTTTCGTTGGGACCCCAATACCCCTATGCATAACTTTTTTCTTAGCTTCTAAATTGTACAAATTTTCGAATTTGGGCGAATGGCAAAAAAAAAGGGTTTAAGAGGTTCACACCCTTTTTGGGAGTTTGTAAATGCGGTTCGCTCGGTCAAAAAGCATCCTATTGTACAATTTTTCAAAAATTTCAATAAAGAACATGGACTTTTTACATCTAATTTTAAAAATTTTTTCTTTATCACCCAAAAAAAAACACGAATAAGTCAATTTTGGACTTTTTAACAAATTTGAAAAATTTTGAAAATTTAATTATTTTTTAAAAAATTTTTCAAACAAATTTTAGGAAAGTGTTACATAGAAACCTTTTTTTTTCCACTTTTGGAGATATTTCAAAAATTTTAACAAAAC